>JABSMS010009845.1:0-13813 GCA_018902275.1 Aleiodes sp. PSUC_FEM 10030003
AATTATGAATAAATTTTTATGAATGCGTTAGAATATTGAAATTCCATATTTTTTCTTGAATTTATTTAAATATTGTTGTTTCTAATCACGCGAAGATCAGAAAATTCAAAGGAGGGTGAGAAGAATAATTATTCTAGCATTCCCGATTTTTTTTTGGTCAATTTCAATACTCATTTGAAAGATACGAATTTTTTATTCATTTTTACTTCAATATCTCTCTCCTTTTCTTTCAGTTATTTTCATCCACTTGATACCTCAATTTATTTCGTCGTAACGCCGATCTTTCACGGTCGACGATCGATAAAATACGAAAAATGAAATTTTCACGGAATCACCAATTTGAAGTATTCGTTATTATTTTTATCGCACGAGAATAAATTTCATTGCCAATAATTTTTTATCATTTCCATCATTAATTCCTTCGAATTCACATAATCATCCAATAAAAAATACGACACCATATCCATTTTTTGTTACAAATTGTCTCGAGCGATGATACAAGACATAAAGATGAGAAAAAAAAATTATAGTACGCAGAAAATAACTCGTGCACGAAATTAAATAATTTTTTTTTTTGGATTTTAGAAGCTCACGTAAAAGCAAAGTTGCAGTAGATATCGGATCGTACGTGTCAGTGACGATTGTGTAGACCTGACATTCTCTACGTTTAAACTTCTGTGTTTTACCAGTTTGCGGGATATATGACGTCATATCCGATAAACTTTCTACAATAGCGAGAAAAGTGGAAAGAAAATAGATTAAATGGACTTTGAAATTGTGTGGAATCTTTCGGTAAATAAATTTGAGAAGTTGATGGATTTTTTGAATTCCATCGATTTCGTTGAAATCACCGAAAAATTTGACCTTGAAAAGTACTGTAATACAATTATTTTTGAAGCATTATTTTCGGAGATAATTAAAGAGTGAAAATCGCTAATTAAATTGTCTTTCAATTGCTCCGAAATACGATAATTAGAACCAGAGATATTCTCAAAAAACTGAAAAATTTCGAAAAATTTCCATTTTTTTTTTACAAAAATCGTTCAATTTTCAACAAAAAAAAATAAAAATCAATTCTCACGAATTTTTTCCACCGGAAATTTCCACAGCTTTTCAACGAAATCATCGAGAATATTCTATCACACCGTTGAATCGAAATATCAATTTTACCGGACTCTCCCTAATCCCGCGACTCAATAAAATTAATTTCCAATATCGAAATTTCACGTTCCGTTGATTTCCCAAGAATTAAATTATTAAGTCAAGTAATTGAAGCCAGAAGCAATTATCAAACTAACCTGATTGGCATCAAGACCCCAAAACTCGAGTTCCTCCTCGAACAGAGGTCCGCAAACGTCACTCGGATAATGAAGTTTTCCTGTGCGATAATAATTAAGAATCTGCGCGAAAACGCCCGGATGACGGTCGAAAAAATATTCATTCAATACTGGATCATAATTAATGAGGGCCTCCGTCAAACGCGAGAGACGCGTCGCCGGAATTTTACGGAGCGTCGATTTGTAAGTAACGTGACGAACACCGCCGATATTCAACGTAACACGTTTATTCATTATTGATTTAATTTAGGGAAAAATAAAAATTATTTTTTGCATTATTTTCGGGTAATAGTTTTAACTGAATGAACATTTGTACTGACTTGCTTGAGTATTGAATCGTAACTTCTAAGATTAACTTTGGCGCGCGAATGAGAATATTCGATGAGAGGGGGAGATCAATGTGTGTACATGAAGCGTAGTTATTCCAGGCGTGAATATTTTTTTTCGGAGAAACCCAAAATGTTTGGGCACGTGGCATAATTAATCACGTTTGATCAATGTTAATTGCCGTGAATTTGTAAATTACGAACATTTATTATCAAAATTTTCCGATGAAATTAATCGAATGAATAATTATCGATGAAAATTTTATGAGAGAAATTGTAAGACTCCATTGAATTTTTTATATCCAAAGGAAATGCCCAAGGGACAGTTATTGATAAAGAACCGATGAAAGATGATGAAAAAATTTTTTATCTCATTGACAATTGGAAAATCTCTATTCAGTAAAAATAATCAGCGATTTTTATTATCAAAATTAAAGATTTTTTCTTTACGTTTTCCCTGAATTTTTGGATTAAGACTTTTTCATTGAAAGCACCGGGCCTCGAGTACAGAGTTTGTACCTTGGCAGTAATTAGTTGAATAATTGTGGATTTTAACTACAAAATTCCCTTGTGCAATATGGGAATTCCATAGTTAAAACTACTTTACCGACTGACGGTAAATATCCACGATAATCACCACCAGTCAGTAAGGTAGAAATTGGTTTTATCTTCGGTATGATTCTCTTTTTACCGACAGCAGGTAAATTATCTTGCATCAGTGTTTTCGCCACTGTCTCTCTCTTACCATCAGTCGGTAAAACAGTTATGCAAAAAAATTTAAATATTAAAATTAGATTTCCAACCGCAACGAATTATCTGCGGAATAAATCCGTTAGTTCTCGGACATATCTGGGAATTTTTGTCGCGTAAAAAAATTAGTGAATGACTAAGAGAAAATCAAGAAAAATTCATTCCTTTCGTGGGACAGCGAAATTTATTTATTAAATTACCAAAAAAAAAAAAAACGCTTCACATAATAAAAAAATAAAATATTGCCCCAAGGCGTCACTACCCTTCTCACAATTCTCCTCTCGTCACCAATGGCAACGGCTGGTCCAGCGAACTATAGGAATCGCGCGCATCCACCATTTTACCATCGACTCTCTCCTCCTCCGCCTTCTTCCTTCCTTTTTTTCCTCCCCTTACGTAATCTACAACCGAGAGAATAGAAGAGAGAAAAAAAACACATTACATCCCCTACTGTCAACCGTTGATACCGTTGCGCGCATACAGGCACTAGGGGGAACCCCACTTCGTGATACAAGAGGATTCACCGAACGTCCTACTTCAATTCCCGTCTGTGATAACGTAACGCCAGTAAGAGTAGGCGTCGCGGCGTGCGGACGCCGCCCGTCTTTCTACTCACAAAACTATTAAATTTTTTATTTTCTACGCGGATCAAGCATCAACACAAATTCCATCGGAATATTCCATCAACATAACTGTATCTTCGATTGAACGTGAATAACATCTAATTTATTTGGCGAGCCAAATAAATCGAAAAACAATAAGAAACAATAACAAAGCAATTTTTTCTTCAACATTCACATCCGTCCATGTTTTGTTCCTTCGTGATAAAATCCGTCGAGGCTACCCGTCGTCCTGAACTCTAACCCCTTCAATCCTAGTGCAAAGTGTACTCTCAATGTAAAACATCGGAATTTTGACGGGAGTTTGAGTGGAATTTTAGTGGCCTTCAGAAGGCAGTGTGAAGTAATACGAGAGGGGGATGAATTGTGGAGAGTGGCTCTGATGAACAAAGTGTTTTCGAGGATTTCCGTTTTATTGTTGATTGTCGAATTTCCAGTTGCTCGAGATAATCGAGAAAGACGCGAAGCAGACTAAATTTTTGATATCATAATTTCTAATTAAGTGACAATTTGAGGAGAAAAGGGAAAATCTCGCGCGTTACCCGCGAGAGGAAGATCGATAAGCTTGTTAAGGTAGTCTCGTGGAACAAGTGACGGGGTGCGGCCGAAAAAGCCTCAAAAAATCAAATTATGATACCAATAACTAGAACAGTTGCCAGGCCACGCGGTTACAGGGGGGCCGGTTCCCCAGGTGCTGAAATTGCCATGGATCCACGGAATTTAGATCCCTCGTCAGTAAGCACGAGTCCTGGTAGCAATATTCACATCGTACATCCACAGGTTAATGAATCAATCTTTTATCAACTAAACGATTAGACCTTGACCCGAGTTTTCAGGTCATTGACCCATGTAAGGGCTCGAGGGAAGTAGATTCTCCGGTTTACGAAAATTCTTTCGGGTATTTCTTGTTAATTCATTCGATGAGAATAATCGCGGAGGGAAAGTTTTGCGGGGTGGGAAAGCGTCGAAATTTAAAGGGGATGGATTTTTTTGAAGACCTCAATGGCTTCATTCATGCTTGATAAACAGAAGAAGCAGTGAAGCGTTGAAAGTAGAAACTTGGCTTCAAAATTCCAGCGCGAATATCTCCGAAACTATTGGGTTTACAGAAATTTATCGAGTGACCTTTTTCGAGAAGAATTTCACGAGCAACAAAGAGCTCAAAGGGGTTTCCGATGAGGCCAATAGTTTCGGAGAATGTATTCGCGAGATTAACATCATGTGAAAGGTCTTTTATCACCAGAAATTACTAGGCTGCCAATTATTGCTTCGAAACTGCTTCTTAATACTGGAAGCAAGATCCAGATGTACGGAATTGGTAGAATTATATCGTCGCCCTAGAGTCAAAAGGGCGGGTGTCATTTTTTAAAAATCTCCAAAAATCGAATCTGCACTCATTTTTTTATGAGAATACTAACTTACGCCCTTTTATTATTCAGCAAGAAAAAATGGCAATTACTCCCTTTCGATTGAAGGTGAGGCGCTTCTGCTTCAACTTCAGATACACTAAGGATTCATTTTCGATCATATTTTTCGTTATAGAACGATTTTTTTTTCTGTCACCTTCATTCTGATATTTTGTGAAGAACAACTTGTAAATGTTCAATAGGTGGACGTATCAACCCAAGTTGATCTCCACAGTGGTGGTATCCACGACTGGGACCGTCGTGCAACGCCGCTGTATTCACGTGAAGACATTAAAGAACAGTACTGCATAACGAGTAGACAGCTCGATGCAGTTGAGAAATCAAGTACTGGCATATTCGGTTGTTTATCAACAAAAGGACCATCGCCATGCACAGCAACGCGTGTATCAATATTATCAGCATGCGTTAGGAGTGCATCGAGCGACGAGAATTTGTGCGATGCACCGTATCCGCGAAAGCCGTTCCAAATACTTTATCAGCAGCCTTATCCAAGTTATCATCATCGCGGAATAACGAGATACGATATCGATGAAGAAGAATGGGTTGAGAGTTCGTACTTTCGACGTCGTCCCACATCGTTCTGTACGATTTCAGATCCTAAAAGGTGAGCTTACGCTTTTTTTCTGCGACTTCAGAAAACTCTGATTCTGGAGATTTTTCCGTTAGTCACACTGAGAGAAATGGGGTTAAGAGGATTGTTGAAAATTTTCATTGAATAATCTTCGTTTTTCCTCTCTAGTTTTTATTTTCTTATTCTCTTCAATCCAATCCAATTTTCTCATTCGTTTCTGTTAATGGAAACATTGGAATTTAATCATTTCAAATCGCCTCGTTTTTCTTCTTATTTCAATTGTCTGATAATAATTTTCGAACACTTCAATTTCATGAACAATTAGAAAATATTAAATGGAAATTTATTGAATGTTCCGTAAACAATTTCATTCACTTCATCCAATTAACGGAAAAGTACCGAACGTATCAAGAGACACGAACCTATTCATCCCCTACTCCATTTATACAAACCCATTTTTTTTCTCCATCTCCTCGCCTCAATTCTCTCACTATATCATGGCGAAACCCTCTTCATACAAAACACACAGATACAAATATAATCCCACTAGAGTTTTCCCCCTTTTTCCTATATTATATTGAAGGGAGGCTTTTACGATTTTGAACGTCTCTCTTTTGGGATAATACTAGTCACATGCATCGAATAGAGATGAAAAGAAGCGAAGAGATTATCCACTTATTTATTTTCTTCGTGAAGTTGTTAAAGTTCATTGATAATGAAGAAAAGAGCAAAGGATAATTTAATAAGCCATGTTATTGAAGAAGTCGAAAAACTTGGTCTCTCCAACTTTTATAGAAAATGAGGGAAACCCCACGTTGTTCCATGAAGTAGAACCTTTCAATATCAAAAGAAGCGTACACCAACCACTATAAACTATAATTCACGATCTTTGACTTGACCTCCGTCTATAGATACACATGGCTCCCTGAGGACGAGGATTCTGTAAGACTTGAGGGACCAAGATCGTTACTACCATCTACAGTACCACCTCCAGCCCGTACCGGCAGTATCCATAAACCAAAACATGTTAGTTTTGCTCGTTCCCATACGCTAACATCGTTCGATGTTACACCCATGAGCAAAAGTCCACCAATAGCGCATAATCCAGAACGTCTGATCGACTCGCAACCAACTTTACAGGCAACATTACCCCCCGTGCCTATTCCTTATCCACTGCCAGAACCCAAGATATTGGTTCTAGGTAGGTAAATGCACTTATCAATCGAATATCGAAATTCTAAAGCAGTTGATTATAATTTTGTAGAGAAGACGAAACGAGGCGTGATGAAAACCCAAGCGACACAAACTGAATTACCGGATATTCGTAAAGTGCTACCAATAACCCTGAGTCCACGTACAATACAGCGCGTCAAAATGGTATCGCAAGGTGCACAAACTAATGGAATTTTAAATGGGAGGAAATTGACAAAGAGTTACTCGGAGGCTGGACAATTTGGTGCGCCATTGGCTGATGAAAAAATCGAGCACGAGCCATTACAGAGAACACAGAGTGAGGAGCCGCCGAGATCACCGTTTTTAGTTGATACACCACCAACATCACCAAAGCTGAATAATATTGATGAGCATTTGGTTAATGGTGATGTTGATAAGAGATATGACGATGAGGATGAAGAGATACTTATTGACTTCAAACCAGCTCCAGTTTCACCAGATGCTAGAGCTATGCTTCAGCAAATGCCGGTTATTTATATGAGACCGTTGCGGTTGGTGAAGACATTGTCTGATGGTGAGATTAGGGTTGAGAGAAGGGAATTGATTGACGAAGGTGGAGCACCGAGTTATCCGCACACGTGTAGAAGGAATTATAATGATCCATGGAGTAGGTCAACGAGGTCACCCGTCCAATATTCCTCGACGCCCGACGATTTGTCTTTACTTAGAACACTGTCACCGCATGAGGATCATCGTGAAGAGGTATTTATAGTTTCTGTAGCGAAATCGTGATTAGAGAGTTCTCTTATTTTGAGATTTTCCATCAGGAATTTCATGAGAATATCATCCGCCGTGGTTTGTTCCGAAAACGAAGTGTTTCTCTCGAGGATGGTGTTCAAGATTTGCAGTCGAGCGATTTTAATCTTCCACGCTCATTACCCATATCCCCGACTTCACCAACAATTATTGCAGGTAATTCTCGCGAGAACTTCTCACTGAGACGCTTAGATGAACTTTGAATAATTTATGCTTTCAGGTACACGGAAAGTTACGGAAAGTCCGAGATACGAACTGCAGCGTCCTAGTTTCTTAAGAACCTGTCCGATTGTTGGAACCGTCTCTTCTCCCTTCGCCTCGAGTGATTCATTAACAAACGACGCTACAAAAGATCACAGTGATGGTATTTGGAATGAGTCACAAGCAACAGTGCTTCAAGTTGATTCATTGGCATTATTGACGCCATCATCTAGACGACGACACTTGCTGATGTTACAGCATCAACAAAGATCATCTATGGATACCGAGGCTCTGGATGTAGAGGATGAATTGGATTTATCACCACCAAGTCCGAGAATACGACTGCAGGCAGCAACTCCAATTGTTCTAACTCCGAAGTACAAAAGTTTTGAGATATTCTGAAAGTTTCTAGATTTCAAATACTGCAGATTCTAATCCATTCAATGTGTTTCCATCCAGTGAACCACCTATTATACTAACAAATGGAAGACCCCGGAGTGGTCTTCGACGTCGTAGTCCAGGTCTTCCTATTTCTCAACCACAATCCCAATCGTCCAGCGAAATTGCTCTCAGTTTAGGACGTACGGATTCGGGGAGAACTCTCACCACAGATATTTCCGAAGCTTCGACAACTGAAGACTACGTCACTGCCAATACATCAACAGGAACTGGTAATACTACGGGTACATCAGCAACAACAAGCTCATGGTCGAGACCAGGTTATCAAAATTCATCTAGTGCAGCACCATCTACCACTGCCACTGCTGCTGATGGTAGTTCTTTTGAAAGCGCCAGTTCAGTTTACAGTTTGGCACGGAGTGAGGTGAGTAACAAATTATTTTCTATTACTTCCAATGAAAATCTTTAAATTGCCAGAGGAATTGCACTCACACTCTTCCAATTATTTGAGCACACATTTATTTCAAGAGAAAACGTGTAATTCACGAGTCCCAGCGCCATTCATTTCGAACAAATGTCCACTGGGATTAGAGGGTGACTTTCGATTTACGATACCCTCCACTTCCATCTTCATTCCAAACACATGTACTAACACTAATACTTTGAAAAAAGAGGTGTAAACTTGAATTTACGATTATGAGATATCTATCGATCCTCTTGATGCAGGCTGTTGTTGAGGAACCAGCAAGTCCCAAAGCAATTCTCCAAGAAATTGAAGCTGTGCTTAATGATCTGGTACCACCATCACCAGCACATTCTAGTAGTAGCAGTAGCTCAGGAAGTTACGATCTCGATGACGCAATGCCGGATCCATCCCCAGAGATTTATCAAACAGCGCCTCTCAGTGGGCATACTTCTGATGCAGAAATTGACGGTGAGGAATATCGTCAACGAGGACATCATCACCGGCGTTCTTCTTCTGGTGGTTACACTGAATCTCCACCGGAAGTTATCAGTTGGAATGATGAAGAGCGTCGTAAGCGTCGGAAAACATTCACACTCGAGTTTTCCGACGGTTTGGAAGCGGATCACAATCATCAAGATAAATCAGAAAGTGTTAATGTTAGCCCAACGCCTTCACATCGTCACCGACCGAGAGGAAAAAATAATACGAGCAGAGGTCAATACAGAAACAACAAAAGACGGGATTCTGCACAATCTCAATTATCGACGTTATCGAGAAGTCCACAAAAAGAGGATTGGCTCAGAGAGCCAATTGATGATTCAGTACAAATTCCTACATCTGATGATTCTAGTTGTAGTCATCATTATCACATGCATCATCATCATCATCATTTACATCGTGACAATCAAGAAGGAAGGCATCGAAGAACTAGGGAGAGTCCTAGACGGAAAACTGGAGGTTACATTGCATCTCGCAGAAGAAGTAATGAGGTAATTACTATTATGAGTTATTGATTGAAACTATGATGCGTTGAGTAGATTTTTCATATCACTAAAAATATGAGGAAAGCGAATTCCTTGCGTCTTCAACAAAATAGGTTTAGTCTAATGATTAGTTGATGATTACGTTGCTTATAGCTGTTCGTCTTGCCACCTAATTCTAAAGTTCAGATCGGAAATTCTTGAAGAGACGCGAGAAAATTTTTGTATTGCGACATTTCGTAAAGGAAGAATGATAATTTTCAGGACAAGAATGCAGCTATAACAGGTAGCTTACCGAGAAGACGAACACGACCGCCCGACGATATTTCTTCAACAAGATTAAGTCCAGGTGGTCGTTACCAACGTAGTCCAGGTCACAATGGTCTGACAGCAATTCTCGTAAAATCCCCAAGTCCCGAATCGAGATTGAAAGCTGTTTCCGCGGAATCATTACGTTCAGTATCGCCGGGAAGTGACAGTGTTTTTTACAGCGAGAGCGCTGATCAATCCTGCTTGACTGCTCACGATTCTCATCATTGCCATAATTGTGGAAAGGAGGTTAGCAACACACAATTCAATTAATCCGTGGAATTCAATATTAATTGAAATATAAATTGGATTTTAATAGAAATTACTTATCAAATAGGTTACAGAGGAAATAGTTCAGCCGCCAGCTGGTTTTGCAGACTCACCCGAGGGTCCACGTACTACAGCAGTAGCGAAACATGTCAGTCACAGACTGTACAAAAAGTTTGACAAAAGATATAGATCAGAGGATCGTGCAGAGAGGAGATATCATCGTAGTAATGGACGCACAGATGTTAGAGCAAAGTCAGAAGAAAGAGGAGGTAGATCATCAAGCAGGGGTTCTATTGAGGATGGAATTAGAAGACGACTCCACGCTAGAAGCACTGATGTTAGTATGGAGACACTAGCGTGTAAGTTTTTTTTTTATTCGTCACTAAATAGACTTCTATAATTTAATCCCTCGTTGGGTCGGTGCAAGACGGGTTTTCAATGCCATGAATGAGCGCAGCTTTTTTTTTCTCATAGCTGTCATTTGCAGTGAAGCTTCCGAGAAACGTGGGGTCGGAAATTAGGCCAATGAACTAATTATGATTTGTTGTAGGTCATAAAATACTTTTTTCGATATTTTCCAAATAATGAGGATTTTTCTTCAGGTCGCGAAGACGAGGATTCCTACATTGAACCCTATACAGGTAACGAATGGATTTATATCGGTGAATTAGAAGAGAGTCACGTCTGGAAACGTCCGGACAGTCGCGATGGCGATGATGAATCCTCCGAGGGACCAATAAAAGATCGTAGAGGCTCCCAGGGTTCGACTGAAAGCGAAAAGTGCTTCCAAAAAAAGTATCAAGCTGCAACACACAGAATGGTTCATCGGAAAAGCAGCGGGGAAATGTACAAACGTATACAGAGCAAGAGTTTCGGTGAGTCAATTATTTTACCATCAAATATTCTAAACACAAGCAACAAAGCATCTAATATTCAAATATTTTATCGATAACAACTTTCACGAAATGAAAGAGAATCGATTCATTGTTTATTGGAACGATGCTTCAAAGCAGACCTCGGCATTCCTACGGGTCGATTCGTTTCACGCTTTCTTCATCAATAAAAGTTGAAGGTCGTTTTATTTTTAATCAAACACGCGTCTACCATCTGTCCACATTATATACTGAGAGAAACCGTGTTCCTCGTATTTTCCGTTCCATAGTGAAAACTATTCAACTGCTTTATATATTTTTTTATCTGAACTTTTTTCTTTCTTTGTTTGGCGAATAAAAAAGAAGCTGGGAGCTCATCAGCAAACTGTATCTGAAAACTTTGCAGGAGGAAAAAACGAAAACATGTCTCTTTTGAAAAGTGAAAAAAAAGTGGTCTGTAAGGGAACACGAGAGAAGATAGTTAGCCTCAGGTTATGAGCTCTATCATTCTTTTTTCCTCCTCTCTATCATTCCTGTATTCGCCATCATGAACATCTCATGTTACCGCAGATTTTTCCATAATTGAAGAATAAAATGGGCATCTCCGTCCAAATCCCACTTCAGAAACCATCCAACTTTCTAATCTCGATTTCGGAACAATTCCTCGAATGAAGTTGATATGAAAATTGATCGATTTCACGGTAACAGTGAATGACATTGAACACAACGTGGCCAATTGGGGAGATTGTGGTACTCGAGTAGGTAAAGTTCCTAAGGAGGCAGAATAAAGAAAAGTTGAGTATAACCGTGGCTCTGACTTCCTCATCACGAAACCATCTCTCTCTTTCATTCAGTTCCCCTAAGGCTTCTAGAGTCGATGACTCAGCGGCCGACGCGTGTTCTACTTCATCTTTCTTCATCCCTCTTTTTTTAATCCAGAAAAGACGCCTTTAGGATATACAGAGGCGGAAAAATACATCTGTATGAAATATTGCTCGAATTCTCCGGAATTTCACAGCTTCTAGCACATCGGCGATTGAAGAGTAAAGGGTAAGAAGAGGAACCGAAGAATCTGATGGGTTTCTTCTTCAGTATACATTCATAAATATAACCGCACTTGCCAGTTTGTGGATTTCTAAATATAATATTCCGCGTCGTGACGCTATTTATTCTATTTTTCACTCTCACATCAATGTATATTTTGGAATGGTATTCACGTATCATACGCGGTTGGTTGGGGTCGTGGTACTTCTGTAACATCACTTCACCCAAAATTTTTACTTAATTCTGTTTGGCGAAGTGGGGGAGATGAGAAATAAACGTGGCAAACGGTGGGATGCAGAGAAGCTTTTTGGCTAGGACAGTCAGTGGGTCAGGGCATTAGAATCGCATTCCATGAGGACGTTGGCTGTGTGGCCACAATTATTACGGATCAACTCTCTATTCTCTTCGCATTCACCATAAAGCAGAATATTTTGGTTGGAGGAAGCGGAAATTTAATAGTTAATTGGTAAAGCTGTGGTTCGAAATTTTGAGTCGTCCGCAGACGACTTCAGCGGTGATTTTGAAATCGAGTGAGGGTTAATCGTTAAAATGGTGTGCGATTCAGCTGGTACGAATTTTCAACCAGATATGGGTGATGATATTTCACTGAAGAGATCACTCGAGGAACTACTCAAGTGTATGCTAAGAGTATGGTGTCGTGAAGAACAGGCATTAACCAAATTCGGCTCTCCACTGAATGGTAAATATTTGAATTTTATTTACATCGAGAATACGAAATTCATAGTAAGTTTAGGGTGATTGAGTGAAACGTTTCATTGGCAAATTCTTCGAAGCCTCGACCTTGTTAGTTTTCAGACGCAAACTAGACGATGGCATTTTTAACGAGATTTTATCGGACAATGCCAAGAGTCATCTGTTTTTACAGGCACGTGGAGTGATTTCTAAATCGTTCGGAAATTATTTTTCCGATTTATTAATTCATTCGAATCTTCAGAAATTCATTCATTCGTCTAACTTATCCCGGAAAGATTACGATTCTGAAAGATTCATATCAAATGCTGAGTGCTCACTTTTTCTTCTCATCGATATGTCTTTTATCCGAATGGCGCCTGTCAAATTGGAACACGTGCCAATAATATTTGAGAAGTGTTTCAATGTGGCAAAGATGTAGATTGTGAACAGCCGGTATTCAAACTGTCACGCTACTAAAATAAAACTTCCTCAGTAGGGTAGATGACTAAAGCCGCAACGCGTACGTGACACGGTTAATACAACTAGAAGCGAATGATGCAACGCGTCCTAATCTTTACCTGCCTCAATTAATTATTTATTAATTACATCCTCAACTAAAATTGCGCATTAAAGTAGATTAACTCGACTCGACGTTATTATCATAAGCAAATGACTTCCTGGAAATTTCGACATGACGCGTCTGTTCCGAACCATCAGTTTCGACATAAACAGCATCAAAGACTGTTTTTCGCATAACACAAAAACATGGCTTCCAAAAATAAATTGTAAAAACGATGCTTTTTTCTCAAAATCAAAAAATAGAATATTGTTTGACCCGATGATCTCATTTTCATCTCCGTGAACGAAAGAGAGAAAGAAAATAAAGAATTCCCTTCTATTTTTATATTTCCAGAGAGCGATAAAACGGTGATAGTAAAGCGCGAAGCTGGCGGTGAATTTGGATTTAGAATTCATGGTTCAAAACCAGTTGTTGTATCGGCAATTGAGCCTGATACACCAGCTGAATCATCTGGTCTTGAAGTTGGTGATATTATAATGTCAGTTAATGGTAGAAGTGTTATGGATGCAACACATTCTGAAGTTGTTAGATTAGCGCACTCTGGTCCTGACATATTGGAGCTTGAAGTTGCTAGAACATGTAATGTGTTAGCTCCGAGAGTTAGTAGAGGACCAAAGGAGAATGTGGAGGTGTCACTTTCATCTGGTTATTTGTGGAGAAAGGCAACAACTGTTAATACTAATGGTGGGAGCACAGACAAGTGGGTACGCAGATGGTTTGCACTGCGTCGGGACAACTGCCTTTATTACTACAAGACAGACACGGTGAGTTCTATTTTTGAAAGGATGAAAATTCTTCAGCAATTATGCGGTAAATTATGTGATTACATCTTTCGGGTAAAAATACCAGTTTTGACCAGAATCAAGAGGGTGTAAGTGCCATTTTTTCTTGCTGAATAATAAAAAGGCGTAAGTCAGTATTCTTATGAAAAAATGAATGTAGATTCAATTTTTGTAGATTTTTGAAAAATGGCACTTAC
>JABSMS010009856.1:0-13807 GCA_018902275.1 Aleiodes sp. PSUC_FEM 10030003
GTATGAAAATTTCTATAAGAAATAATTTTTTCTATAAGAAATTGGAACCTTTCTCATAAGAATGGTTCCAATCTTTTATAGAAAAAAATAATTTCTTATGGAAATTTTCATACGTGAAGCGCCGCCTTCGGCGTGTCTTGAACTACAAATTCCGTGTAGTGACGTCAGAAACGCTTTTGAGCCGTTTGAAAATATTCAACTTTTCATTGCGAATTACGCAGTAATTAATCGTTTTCTGCATGTTCCCCAACAAAAAATATTTAATTTAATTATTTTGCAAAAACATCGAAGTACATATTTACCGCTCATTTTTTTTATTTTTCAACTCATTCAGCGGAAAAAAATGAAGGACAACCTCAACTCGCTTCACCTCCCACTACTTAATCAATTATTTTTTTTTTTAATAATTATTTTTTTTTCTCCGAATTTTTTAAGTCGGAGACATATCTCGGAAAGGCATGAGACAGTTTAAGACCCATTGTGCTTTCACAACTGCATTATAAACGTGCATAATGGGGTATTTTCTCAAGGATTAAATTTGGATTATGTCCTTGAAATGGAGGATTAAACGGTTTGTTTTATCTTTAATATATATAACTTCAGTTGAAATGGGTTACTCCATTATATCCGAATGGAAAAGAAGGGGGAGAGAGAGGGGCAGAATTTTTTAGAGAATTGTTGAGAATAATTGAGATAGAAAGTCTTAAAAATACTTTGAATATTGTTCTAACTGCATTGAACATATTTTTTTATGATAAAAAGACAAAAAAATTCAATGCAGATTTTTTAAAGTTAATCTTTTCCTTCAAAGTTTCGTAATTTTTTTTGGAGGGTTTTGAGTTCATTTTGAGCTAAAAATTGTGCAAGATTGAAAAATTGGAGGGCTCACTCGGGAATTAATGGCTTTCTTAAGTTATCTTTAATTGGACCCTTGACCAAAGGATTTTTCCCTTTTTTTAATTGGAAAAATTGCTTCTTTGTTATTTACGAGGGCGACCGTTACGCTGCATAAAGCAGCCCTTGAATGAATTCAGTCTCACGTCGATTTCTCCCTCTTCCAACTGAAAATACAAGCAAAAGAAGTGATTTTTTTTTCTTGGAATTTCATTTTTTTTTATCGATATATTAAATTTGACTATTTGCTAACAGAAAGTTTACGAATTATTGAAAATAATGATAATAAAAATAAAAAAATTTAGAAAAGAAATAAGCTGATGCTGATTTGTTTTTCATTATCCCGTAAACAAGAGATAAATGGGGGAAAATGGAACCTCTGAAACGGATTGGAGCTAGAATTCCTCAAATGGGAGGAGAAACCGCGGCAAAATGAACCGACGCGGCAGAATGATCCGGATTTTTTTTTTAGAATGAAGCCTCTAAGAGAAAATTTGAAAAATTACTGAACGATGAACACATGTTGGAGCATTTCTTGAATTTTTTCTACATTTTTTTTTGAACTCCTTCACTCTGAAAAAAAATCCTAGATCATTTTACTCCGGAGAAATTATTTTTGAAAAGAGAAGTATGAAAAAATTTTTTTTTTTCTTGAACATGGAAATCTGAAAAATGGATTTTTTTCATAATTAAGAAAGAATAAGAATTTCGTAGAATTTTAAGAAAATGAAAAATTTCAAAATTTTGAAAGAAAAATGTTCAAAATTTTGAAAAAAAATGTTCAAAATTGAAAAAAAAACAAAAATTTGACGTTTTTGAAAAATAACAAATTCCATCATTTTGAAAGAAATAAAAATTTCAGACTTCTGGAAAAATGCACATTTTTTAAATTTTGAAAAAAATGCAAATTTACAGAATTCCGCACATTTTATTTCCTCAAACTTGCTCCTCGAAAAGAATTCTTGAAAATGTCCCAGACATTCATTGTTTTCATAATTTTTCGGAATTATCCGTTGCGCACCATTTTGCCCTCAGTGTTTATTTTACCCTCGCCCACTGAAGCACGGAAGATTGTTCTATACCATTTTTCATCTCAAATTTCTCTCGCTATTTGATGAACTTATACTTTTCTTCAAAAATCTATGAATTTGAAAAATTAAGAAAATATATTTTTACTGAAAAATTGACATTTCTTTAGTTACCTGATCGAACAAATAGATTTCCCGATAACAAGATGGAGAAACACACTCTCTGATGCATCTCGTCTTTGACACAGCAGTTCTCTGTTGTGACAATGTTTTGCACGCTCCGCTCTCTTCGCAAGCCTGCTCAAATTCCCTGAAAAGTAATTCCTTGAACAGAAAAAGCGGAAATTATACAAAGATAGCACTAAAAAAAATTGCCAGTAAAAAAATTTAGAAACAAAATTAACAAAACCGCACACAACCGTTTGAATCTCGCGCCACTCGAAAGTACACACACTGCCCCAAAAAAGCCGACAATGAATAATTAATTGTATAATTAATGAATTAATTAATATTTACATTCTTTGAAGTTTCTTTGTACGGATATTCCGGGAAAATGAATGTTTTTGCTTGTTGTTCGCTTTTTCCAATTCCAAGCACTAGTAGAAACAGACTCAACCCGTGTGCAATCCATCCCGCCATCTTGAAACAACCCCGGAAGAATCAATATTGCGCCATAATATCTGCGCATATCGCTGGCACTGTTCCATTATTTGAATTGTTTCTTTTTTTGCAGATAAATTCATGACAATGAATTCTCATTTCTTTCATTCCTAAGCCATAATATTCATTTAGATGAAACCATAAGTGATTTTTTTGTTTCTTTATTTATTTAGTAAAAAAAGAATATTTCAAAACCCATCGGAATCTACAGAAAAATTCAATCCAATACGATTGCTGTTATAGTTACATCAGTAGTGAAGAGGTAAAACAGGATAAGTCGATTTTTTTCGCCGAGATTCTTTTGCGAATATCTCGGTAATTAATGGAGATACGTCCTTTTTACCCTAATTCTTCACATCATATTATGTTGAATTATCATGTGAAGTCTAATTGCCCATCACGGAATTATTAACAATCAATTTATAATATGAATTCTCATAATTTCCAATGAATATGATTTTTTTTTAATTATTTAAAGGCAATTGACAAATTTCTGAGAAATCCTATCAGTTAATTTGATGGGATAGGATATACTAGTGATTTGATGGAAAAAGAATTTTCATTATTCGTTATTGTTACTAATAATTTCTTCTTTTTTCACTCATTCCCTTGTTTTTTTTTCTTTTATGGTAAAAAGTCTTACAAAACTGTGAGAAAAAAGATCGGGCGAATTCTAAATTTATCAAAGAATCGATTCACAAAAGAAAAAAATGGCATCACCCAACATTTCAATAAAAATATTTTTCAATTTATAAAAAATAATAGTAATTTCTACATGAAAACGGTAGAAATATGAAAGAGTGATTTTGAATATCCATAATGTGTCTGAAATTCTTATCGCATATTTGCATATTGAAATGTGATTGTTAAAAATCAGTGATTCTGTAGCATAGTCAGTACGCAACTATTGCTGGTGGTGTTCTCTCGTTATGAAGAAAATCATGATTTTTCAAATCACAAAACATAATATCAATGACCGATAATGTACGTGTATGTACAAACGAATCTATAATAACACAGTAACATAAAGCCTTAACATTTAACTGGGATAAATGTAAATTGTCCGTGTATTCGCATGAAATCCGATGCGTTTTGGATTGCCACCACGTGGGTGTTATCCATTTACGTATTGAATTGCATTAGAGGGTTAAAAGCAAGTGTGCGTGTGGTGGATTGGCGGCTTGGCATTAGTTTGAAACGCCAGATATATACATTTGAACTGCCTATTGTCTCCTTCTCTCTGGCTGCTCCTCCTCCTCCTCAAAACAACATGAATTAGTGGGATATGTGCGCTGAGATGAGGGGGGGAATGGAGCAGAGAGGAGAGGGATGGGGGCAAGTGGACTCACATGCACGCACGCTTGAATTCCGTTTGTTTCACCCCGAAATTAGCGTCCACGCATGATAGAATGAGACAAGCCCACATACGACGACAAATCGATACACATCAACGGCTCCTCCACATGTGCTAGTTTGGTTATGTTGATTTTATTGTTGCCACATTGAATTAAATTAATGATAATTCCAATAACATTACCGTTATATTTTTGTGAAGCAGATAAATACAACGTGATTGGTTCATCCGTTTCGATAGTGAGGGATTTAATGGAGCAGATGCTTGGCGGAGGGCTCGACCGAACGGTCGAGTGGTGAACTCATTTGACTGACATTCTGCAAGAACTCGACCGACGCACAAAAACGCGAAGCGGCTGATTGTCAGTCGAATCAACCGTTTCTCGAGCGACATTCGGTTTTCATGTTTTTGCACGGACACACAGAGCAGAAAAGATTGATTGATTGATTGATTCGGATAATGGTCTTAATTCAAGCGGGCAAACCGAGTTGATTCAACATCCTTCTTCGATGAAGTCTTTCTAATCCGAGAAAACCATAAAAGATATTTGATTCGAGTTTTTTTTCTGGAGTGAATCAAGCCTTTTTCCGTCTCCAATCAAGTATTTTTCATAATCAAACCTATTTTTGGCTTGAATCAATCTCAATTGTCAGTCGAATGAACGTCATCCTATATCAGGAGGTGGATTAGAGATTGTGCGAGAATATTCTGACGCATCACTGACCCGTCAGTGGCAGTCACGTTACCCATAGAAATGTGACCAACTCGTGTCAGATGATGAAAAGGTGACCAACTCACCATCTAACGCTCGCGTTTCATCTAAATATCAATAGTATGTGAAATTCCCAAGTTTTACAGCATTTTGATAGCGCTGACAGTGGAAAAAAGAATTTTACGCGCATCTATTAGATTGACGCGCAGAGTTCTAGAGTCAGTTTTGTGATGGAAAAAAAATCTGACGGCCGCCTCATAACTAAATGTTTAAAATAGATATCATCAATGAAAATCTCACATTTCTCTGATGACTAAAAATCATGACTGTCCCGTTAGGCAACATTCGTCCAGTTGTTCTTCAGATATTCTACAAAAACTATTTTTTCCGAAATGTTCATATCTCAAAAACTACTGAGCCGATCCCAATCAAGTCTTGCTCAAAAAACTTGTCGCAATGAGACTGAAGAGTCCTCCAAGTTTGAAATTTTAGCTCGAACAGTTCTCATCTAAGAATCGAAAAATCACTTTTTTAGGAAAACTCACAAATTTGAATTTTTCTACATTTTTTCCTGAGAACACATATATTTTTTATTCCACCATCTGAAAGAGCATACTTTTTCGCATAAAACTAGACTAGTTCCATTTTGATACGATGATTAGCACCCCAGGAAGAGAGACCAGGGTACCCCATTCTGCCCCGACCCCCCTACATCACAGAAGAATGAAACGTTGAAGAACCATTATTGAACAAAATTGATCAATTTTGATGCTAATCAACTTTCACTGCGAAAAAATAAAAGTTAGGGGATCCTGTTGGGAAATTTTTCTGATTTTCCTTGTCTTTTTGCGTGAATTAACTGCGGAGATAATGAGCATCAAAGAGAAAACAATTCCCTCGACTTTTTGAGAATTCCGTTCATTCATTTGGAGATGGAAAAAAATTGAAGTAATTTGAACAAACAAAAAAGAATTAGCATTAGATTACTGTACGAAATTTGGGTCGAATAATGGGGATGGGTGTATGCTAGCCAAAGTGCCAACACAGTCACGGCAATCTTCGTAATTAAGGGATTCCATGCGTACCAGAGCGAATTGAAGAGGCACACTATCCACTGTATATGTCTATGGCCTCGGGTACGACCCTCTACCCTCCCTCCCGTCCCTCAAGTCCGAGGATCAGAATGGCAAGGATATATATGTTTTGGTATATAGATAGATAGTTTGGGAGAACGCTGAATGTATAGAATTGAGGTACAGTGCGAAGGGGAAATCGATCGTGCAAATTTACACGCTGCACACGCGACCTCACCTATCCTCCCCCCCCCAACCCTAACTGTACAAAACCCCATCCTCCACCCGGGCCTTTCCCTCCCTCACGGCACAACGCCCCAACATTTCATGTATATACACATTTGTCGGCGTGTAAACGAGACCTATTATTGGTCGATCTTGTTTGCACTATCAAACTCAACTGCATGAGGACTATTCAGTGAGGAAATTGGGTATTTTCTTTTTACTGTAAATTTTCGGGATTTTTTGGAGCAGAAGAATTTTTTGGACTCTATTCTTCGAAAATTCATGTATCGGGATAGTGAAATTCATGATTTTTTAGGAAAAATTGAGTTTCAGGGGATAACCAGGGAAATTTAAAAATTCAAAAAAAATAATCAAAAAATATTCATTCATATATAGTACATTTACAGCGTAACAAATTTTTACATGATATAACTAAAAACCTTTCTACATAGTTTGAAACAGATAGCGGGACGGTCATTTACAAAAAAAAATGAAATTGACATTTTGTATAATATTTTGATTTTTCTGTAGGTACTCCCTTTTGCCCCACTGGGCCCGACATAATACCCCGGTCTCCCCTATGTTAAAGCCCGAGAGCTGTTGCGATATCACAAAAAGGAAATTATTGTAAACTTGTGAATATTGTTACGTTGTTATTGTATTTATGTTAGTAAAAATCTTAAAAATTTAAATTTAAATTTTTAGAATTAACTCTCAAGCTGGGGAAGCAGAAAAATTCATTGTACTGTACCATTTTCAACGAAAATTTTCCGATCTATCCAATGACAGAGATAAAATTTCGAAAGTGGAAAAATTCTTTTTTTTTGGCGATTGTAGTTTTTTACGATGAGGAAGTGATTATTTCGAAGGATTAGAATGTAATATGTAGGAAATATGGAATCTTTTTTTTTCAATATAATACATGGTATCTTTATGATCGATTTCCGGCCTTTGTGATTTTTTTAACCCTCAAATCCTTTCACATTTTCCCCCTCTCCTTTTGCATTATACTCGTCTTTTCTGACGATCCTGCAACTGAATGAGGTTCAAGGACCTCGTTAAATCTACTGAAAGTGGCTTCTCTGGATCTCTCTCTTCTGTCATTTATGAAGAAAAAAACTTTGATCCCCTTATTCACTCCACATTTTAATAATTTTCATTCGCATGATGCAAATTATTGGAAAGAAGTTTTTGCAAAGTATCGGAATAAGGAAGCGTTTTTGGTACGTTTTTATTCATGGAGGGACTACAAATTTCAGGTGAATAAAAGTTTACAGCTTCTGTTTATGCCGGTGGTACATACTGTCATATTCAGATCATAAATTCACCCTCTGGAATTCTATTGAAGCGTTCTATGTCCATAAAACGTTTCGATTCCGTTTGGGAACATAAAACTCCAACGAATACTTAATTCGCAATTTTTCGAATTTTTTCATAACAAAAATTTTTCGATGAAAATTATTGCAATCGATAGATCGAGTAATTTCTGAAATGCAAAAAAATCTTCAATTCACTTTTGCGAATTCGAGTGCTTCAATTATAAAATTAGCTCATTATTTTCGTCCATCCAATGACTCTTGATGAACGTCAAATTAACCCAATTAAGCCATGATAATCCAATTACACACATGAAAGTTGAAAGCCACATGCACACATGAAATTTTGGATTATTCGAACTTGGTATGAAGTCAAAGAAGCCAACGTTCCCTTGACGTTATAGCCCATTTTACAGGGCCTCAGGGCAGACTACTGCACAAGCCAGACACTGGTGGACTGAGGGTAAGGGAGAGAAGGGAGGAGAGGGAGAGAGATGGGTGAAAGCACCACTGACGTTTCCCAACTCAACCCCCTTGACGTTTTCGCGTTTCTCGGGGATTTTCCACAACGTCAGCACTATTTTTCTTTCCTGTTTAAATACCTTAATCAACGATTTCCACAGATTCAACACAATACACCGTATTTTATTAAATTAGAAATATAATTGAATTTATGGAAACATTATTAATCAATTAACCTCCAATTAAAGGTAGAGATTTTTTATTACTTTACTTTGAAGCGATTTCTTGAGAGAACGGTTGGAGATAGAGAAAAATGTTGTGAGAACGAAATTTAGGTATTGGAAGAACAAAAATTTTGAGCTTTTTTGGCTCTCCGTCTCAATTATTCACTGAGATATTCACGATCAGAGATTTGGTAATATATTGTCGTTTATGGCATTTTTTTTGATTGATTGAAAAAAATCATTTTAATTTTTTGTGAATAGTGAATTAAAAAACTAAAGCATTAGAAAATCGAGGTTCTTCATAAATTTTGGGAAATAATTGAAAATCTTATTTCTTTAAAAATGTAGAAGCTTACATTATATTTTTGTTTCATATCGTCGCTCTAGAGCCAAAAGGGCGTAAGTGCCATTCTTTAGAAATCTACAAAAATTCAATCTCCATTCATTTTTTCATAAGAATACCAACTTACGCCCTTTTATTATTCAACAAGAAAAAATGGCACTTACGCCCTGTTGATTCTAGGGCGACGATATGTTTAAAAATTCCATTACTGTTATTTTAATGTTTTCCTCAGCATAATACTTGTTCTGATGAAAATTATTTTCGTCAGATATTTTTCTTGTGTTATCCATCAATTACTCTCGAATTGAATGGAGAATGATTGGATATAGAGGAAACTGTTCTGAGCATGACATGAGGCCTTGAAAAATGCAAATTTTGATTTTTTTGTCTCTCTGCCTCAACCATTCGCTGAGATATTGACCATTAAAAATAGTGATTTTTTTGCCACTCCTCAAATTTTCATTGAATTAATGAAAGAAATGATTTTAATTAGTTATTATTCCATGGATTCATTCGGGATTATTTTATTTTCAACGAGAATAAAAGATTCCTGATGATAAAAATCGGATTTAAAAAAAAAATAACGAGAGAGGACATTCTGTGAGGGATTAAAGGTTGAAAATCCGTAGGGGATGATGGAATTAGAAAGGGGGGAGGAGGAAGAGGAGAGATTTAGTCGGGGTGGTCCTGCGTTTCGGGGCCGTTTGTCAATGGTTTGGCGAGACGCCAGACAGAAGGGTGGCTCGGATATTCAACGGCGGTGAGAGAGAGAGAGAGAGATGGGGTGGAGTTACACTGCAACAAGTACAATTAGGTAAAGCAGAACTTACGTGCACGCTGACCCGAGAGGACGATTGTTTAACCCTCGAGTTTTGAGGTTGAAGTATTAAAAGTCAATGAATATGAAGGAGTTTTTCATCGCGAATTGTCTATCGAAATTGATGGAATTTCGAATATTTCTCGATTTCATTGAAAAAGCGGGAAATTTCAGCCTGATAAATGCTACGGTACAATCATTGCTAGACCTATAATTTACGATTAATTTGAAACACGATTTTACAAGTCAATTTTGTTTTTTTTTCATCTTGCTTTAGGACCGTTGGTCTTCAATCGAGTGCATTATAGCATTTTCTACTTAAATTTCGTGCGCTTTCCAATGCCATCATTAAAAACTTGAGAATCGAACAATTTTACCTTCGCAAAGTAAGAATGATCAAAAAAATGTTTTAATAAATTGAAAATAAAAATGATCCGGAAGGATATTCGCAGAAGGAGGAAATCTTCATCTCAGGCATAATGAACTAACATACAATTGATGCTGGACCAGTACACTGAGAGAAAAACGAATTTTTGTCAAGAATATTTTTCTCAAAAATTTTCAATGAAACACTTTCTGGAATTGAAATTGTTTCAGCTCAGATTCAATATTTTTTATCTAATAGTGAATTAAAATTTTCTTGTTTGAATTGAAATTTTCATGGAAATTTGATTTCACTATTAAAGCAATATATAAGATCTGAGTTGAATAAATTTTAATTCAAGAAATTCTTTCGTCAATAATTTCTAAGTAAGGATATTCTTGACAAAAATTCGTTTTTCTCTCAGTGTAGTCACTAGTCCGCTGTTAAAAAAAATTGAAAGGTAATTATCAATGTGTACATTAAATTTGGAAACTCCAATTTCTATTCTGATAAACACAGGATTATCCTTCAAAAATCTTTCATTTGTCATGGAAAATTCAAGAACGATAGGATTTTTAGGATTTTCTAAGCATTGAAATTTTAACGAGCTACCTGAATTTTCTATTATACGGCATTCAAAGCAACGGAAGCTTAAATTTTTATGAAATTCTAGATGATTCGTTGAGTCACTGAATAATCCACTTCAAGTGTATATGAATAATCATAATTTCCTGGAAATTCGACTAATAATTTGCGATGTAATTTCAAGTCTTATTTGAGTATTTTTATATCGAAGAATTTTCAAGAGATAAATTTCGTAAAATTGCAAGTAACTGAAGTTTGTTAAACATTTCAATGTTTTTCCGTTGAATTTTAGATAATAATTTTCTAACAGGATCTACGAGTTATTTAAAGAACCAATTTATGAATCAATTTTTTTTTTTTATTATCTCGGAAACCGTTGGGTTTAAATCGATTGTATCATAGCATTTTCCAGGTTTTAATCCTCCGCGCTTCTCGATGCAATCATGAAAATGTTGAAAATCAAACAATTCCATTTCACCGAAAAAAAATTACCAAAAGAATATTTTAATATTCGGAGAATACAAAGGAACTTTAGATTATTTTGATGAAGTTTTTACGCGGTAATAAGCTCCCGAGGTAGAGGATTCGATGAACGGAAAGGGGCGGGAGGTGGAGAAGGATGACTAGGCCAACATTGTTCAGAATTTCCCGTTTCTAGTGAGTCCTTTATCGTCTGGCTATTAACCACCAGTAAACCCAGCATTTTCCAACACTCTCACTCCTCATTCCCTTCCACTTTGTTCCATTTCCCATAGCCACCCTTCACCCTCTACCCACTCTTGCCCCGCAAACGTTCCACCACTTTTGGAACGGATGTGACAGAATAAATTTACCACTGCTACGTATATTCATGCGTAATTTCGTTTCTGGAATTTAACCCGCGTATTCCATACCACTATCCTCCCCCCACTCTTCCGGCCGTTCAAATGGCACTATATACCGTCAACAAAAATGCTTCTGCCTTTTCAATTTGTATAACGCATGGCAGTTTCACGAGCACTGACAAATTAAGTTTAATTCTGGTTTGTAAACATTGCCTTGTTTAATTTGAATTTTTCTTTTATTTATATATTTTTTAGTTTATTAGAGGTTTTTGGGAGAAGAAATGGTGGGAGGAAAAAGTGTGTGAAGGATGAAATTTAAAGATTGAAAAGGTACAATTTTCGATCTCTCAAGCGTTTTCCTATGGTTGATGGAAACGGAGATATCGAGAGTTTAAAATTTGAGATAAAAAGCGTTTCTATCGTGGTTTTAAGAATATTCCCGGACGGGGTTTTGGGGGAATTTTTTTCTTCCTCGCTTTTGAGGCAATTTTCTGCAAGAGGGGAAGATTGTCCTAAAAATGCAATTTAGAGTTTGAAAAGCCGAAAATTCCGGTTTTTTTAGGAAATTTTCTGAGTTGAATAGGAACGAAGTTATTCACAAAGAAATATTTATCGGAACACGAATTCTATTTCCTCGCTTTCGATGCAGTTTTCTGGATGAAGGAAGAGAGCTAGTGAAAAATCACTCCAAATATGAAATGTAGGGCTTGCAAAGACGAAAATTTTCGTGTTTGAGAAAATTTCCTAAGTTGGATAGAAGTGAAGATATTCACAACCGTTTCATTAGTGAATCGAGGTTTGGAATTAAGACCAATTTTTCAACCTCAGCGATTCATTTAACAGAATTTTCCCGGATAGTTTAACTGAAATTCACAAGTTTCATTGATGTTCTGGTGGAATTGTTTGAAAATCAATGGAGAACTTGAATTTTCAGTAAGGAGATTCCTTGAATTTTTAGTCGGAATATGACTTGTTTAAAATTTTCGGTATTTGACACGAAATTTTCGACTGAACTTTTTAGCAGTGAAGTAATATTTTTCGGAACGCGATTTTAATTTCTCTGCTTCCAACACAGTTTCCGATCTGAGGAAAGAGAGCTGGCGCATAAATCTCCTCAAAACGAAATTTAGCGTTTACGTTAACGTTTACGGAAAGTGAGCGAAGTAATTCAATGAAAGAGAACAAATCGAATAATAATAATTTTAAAACAGGGTTTAAAATTTCTTCTCCGTGTATGAAAAGCCACGGAAACTTGGCAATTACATCGAAGAAGTAAAATCATGTATCGGTTTTTTCTCTCTCACCATTTTCTGTTTTTTCCCGTTCGTCAGAAGCACTTTCAGCCTGAAAGTTTAGCGACAGAGAGGAACAAAAAAAATTGAAAACAAAGTAAAAATCGTGCGAGTATTGGTCGACCATGGATACCAAGCACAAAATAGTAGAGTTTCACTGTTGAAGCCTCTCATCCACTCTGTTGTATCGTCTGTTTTACGTGTAAGTACTCTGGGATACTGTGAAACTGGTCAAAAAGCATCGTTTGTACCACTTGGGTAGACAGTAACTGTATGTACACTCCACTTGGCTATTTTATACGTTTAATGGTGTATTTTAAAAAAGTTTTTTTGTTTCGTGTTAATTTGTACTTCAATATTTGGTTCTCATTATTTAATTTGGGGAGGAAGGGAAGGCAGCAAATTAGAGCTTCATTAATAATGCTCAGAAATTATGAAAAAATAGAGTTTTTTTCAGAAATTCATTTTGGGTATCAAGACATTAAATTTTTTCTCCCGTTCGATGCAATTAAGGAAAAGAAAAACTCGAATGATACAATTTTTGCAAATCATATCAATTTTTTTTTTTTTTTTTTTTTTTTTAATTTCGAAAATGTTATTGTTTTCGTATTTTGGATTTTTTTGTTCAGTTGAAAGGAAAACAAGTTTTGCGGTCAATACAATAAGTTTTCTGACGAGCAGCGAATTTGTTTAATTTCGCATTACATAAATAATAGTAATAATTTCTAAATTATACAGAAAAATTTCAATCATGAACCTGTGAATGAACAAATGAATATAGAGTATATCTACATCTATCAATTTTGAAATGAAAGTTCATTCACTGGTGCAGTTTCTTAACTGTTCATTCACTGGTGCATTTGCCTTAGATAATTTTTTATTCTTTCACTTATGGAAAGCCGAAGAATATGGTAATAAATAATTTACTTTGATTTAATGGCGAAAAGAATTAGCCTTTCTGAGAAAATTTTATCTCAATTTTTTTTTCTACTTCTTTTGAAAAGCCGACGGTCTGTGGGCCTTTGGGAGAGCTGCGAGTGAAGTTTTGTATTGACGTACTCCGTTGAGACGGACGTTACGAGGAGAGATGAGAATTATGGGAGGTAGGGGGGCTGTCTTGGGGTGAAGTAAAACGTAATGTTGCATTGGAGGTCGGATAAAGTGACGCGGTGGTAAAAGAGGAAGGAAATATTGAGCTCCTGAGTCGGTTTATCTCACGTTGGAGTGACCTAGAAATATATTTCCCATTTCTTCACTCAAAAAAAGACTCCGAAAAATTTAAAAACCTAATTTTACACATTTTTCATCATTCCCCATCAAAAAAAGTAATAGATTGAAATAACGAATTTTTCGAGATGATAAACTTGACGGATTTTCAAAAAAATGATCATCGAAAAGATCGGGAAATTTGCGCTGAAAAATGCTATAATAAAATCCATTTTGGCCCAATAGTCTCTCATATCATGCAAAAACGAAATAGTGGATGCTGTTGTTCTTATCGTCACTCATTAATTCACTGATCACAGCTGCTGATAGAATCATTGATATCGTCGCCCTAGAGTCAAAAAGGGGTAAGTGCCATTTTTTAAAAATAAAAAAAAATTGAATCTAAATTCATTTTTTCATAAGAATAC
>JABSMS010009867.1:0-13796 GCA_018902275.1 Aleiodes sp. PSUC_FEM 10030003
AATAGTATATTTCCGGACGAGAGAGACAGAGTTTTTCAAGGAGTGTGAAGTTGGCGCCCGAGCCGAAGGCGAGGGATGCCAATCGCGCGAGTTGAAAAACACTGTCTCTCGCGCCAGGAATATAATTTTTCATTAGTGATGTTACGTTCTCAAGTTCGAGAAAGGGTTTTTCTCGGCTAGCCCAAGAAAAACTTCTTTCTCGAGCGAGTGAACGTAGCAACAGTAATGAAAATTCTTTTGTCATCATATTCATGTAATAGGTTATTATATAAGAATGCAAATTCATTTCATTCTAACGTATGAATAATAAATCTCTAAGATGCTTGAAATGTACGGTACATTAAATCTTCCGGAGCTTAATATTACTATTCAGTGAAATACGGAAATCATCAAATTCACATCGTACTCAAAAGCTCCTCAGTGATTTATTATTCATGCTGTAATATGTACGTATATTAGGCATCGCAATATTACGTTAACATTGTTTTAGGACTAAAATCCAACTCAAAATTAAAAGTCAATGAATTCATCCATTTTTTTCGCTATTTGGCCAATATATCTTTGATTATTTTGTTTGCAAGTCTCTCATTCATTATTCATCGTAACAGAAGTCACATGATCCCAGGAGGCTGCAGTTCGCTCGAAGAAAATATTGGTCAAGTCCCAAAATTAATGTGAAATTCCAGATTCTCTATTATAACGAATATGCCCAAAGTTTTGCCATCAAAGATTGACCTCTAACACCTTTGAAAACACCAAACTCACCCTTTGCGAATGACACAATGTAATTTCCGGAGAGTACTCAATAATTTCGAAACTTTCGTAACATTAATACTTAAAAAACAATATGCATGCAACATTCCCTGAGCGATAAATTTGTTTCGAAATTGTAATAATTTTTGGTTCGATACATTGGTTGATTTTGGAAATAATTTGCCCATAACGAATAGTGGTCATCATAACTAATACTGAACATTCCATGGATACTTTCTTTAATTTGTGACTTTCAGTTCACGTTAAATAATAATAAAAATTCCATCAAAATATTGAGGAAATTATCAGTGAGACAGGAAGCGACGTGTTCGAATCATTCATCTTATACAGTAGACTCTTTTTATTTGCATACATCTATCATATCTAACTCTTCAGCAACTGAGAAACGTCACGAATTTGAAGGTCGCATCAACCCTCTAGCGGATAGTATAAGACATGAGATGACAACTTCCAATATTGGGATCCAAAGGTCAAAGCAATCGAAATAACCCGAGATTGATCCGTTTATGAGGACCGTACTAAATTTTTTCCTTTATTTATTTTGCTATAAATTCAACATATGGAAAAATGATCAACAAATTTAAATTTCTCAATTGATGAAGAAGCTTGTAAGTATTTTCCATTTCTATTGATTGCTCAATTGAAGGAGAAGAAATAAATTATTTATGAAGTGGGTATGAAACTACGTCACTCTTCTCATGATATAATCGAAGTCATCACGGTTCCCCAAACGGTCAGGTAACGATCCCCAAAGATAACGATCACCAATCTGGGGTTAAATGAGTCAGATCAGGGGCTTTATTGGGACACTATGTGACACGACGCCACCCGACAAAAACAATCGAAGATACCGAATCAAGGAATGTGAAATTAAATTGGAAATTTGGAAAAGTGCGTGGGGTAATTCAAATCCACATTCCAACATTCCGTCCTGATTGTTTTTGCGTCGCCTCGTGCTCGATCATGTCATATATTGTTCCAATAATGCCTCTGAATTGAGAATCTAATGGAGATGCGAGATGAAGTCAGGCCTAAAAATTTCTCACTCCAGGAATATATGACAGTCAGGTGGCCGTTGTGATATTTGATATTCATCGGTCAAGATTGTTAGTCTCATAAATAAATCAAATAGTCAGTGGTAATATGAAGGTTGAGACCATACTTGGTGAGAGGATTCTGTCAGATTTGCTGGCAGTCAGAAGCACGTGTCAACTATTTAGTTGTAGCGTCGTCGTCATTCAGTCAGTTGATAAATAATCAGTTATTACTTCAAACTTTCATGTATGCGGAGTTTTTTTTCATTCTCAGTACCATTGTGATGGATAGGATGTGTAAGTGGAAAATTTCACATATAATTCGCACTTAGATAAAACATAACGGTTGAATGCTCAATTGAGCACGTTTTCGTCATCTGACAGGAGTCGGTAATTTTTGACCGGTCACATGACAGGTCATTAACCCATCAGAAAATCCTGTTGCATCACTAAGCACAGTCTGCCAATAGAGACATTTGCTCCATTTTTTAGAAATCTAAAACGTGAGGATGCCAAAATAACGGAAATTATAATGAAGTTTTTCTTTAGATTCATTGCAGAAGAATGGTCCAGTTGCTCTGCCACATGTGGCGAGGGAATACGCCATCGTGAAGTCCACTGCAAGATCTTCCTTGAATTTAGTAGAACAATCGCAAAGTTACCAGATCATCAGTGTGCTGGACCGAAACCACCGGAAACTGAGAAATGTATGCTACGCAAATGTACACCACTGGACAATACTCTATCTTACAGAATCGACACCGTCGGTGATAGTGGTTATGAAGAATCCAATTTGATGGATTCTTACAGATCCGGAGCAAGTGGAAGTGACTACGAGAGTACTGTTAAAGTTGCACCTGGTAGCTCAGGACAAACTACTTATTCATGGAAAGAGGGAGGATACAGTGCATGCACAGCATCCTGTTTGGGTGGTAAGTAGAAAATAATGCGGTGAAAATTTATTCAACAAGATTATCTTGTGTTGCCATGAAGTTTTACTGAATTCCTCAAAAATCCAATAACTTCTGAGATATTTGAGAGATTCGTAATTGCTACTTTTCAACTTATAATATTCTGCTCATGAACAATCAGCTAAATTAAAACAATTCAATATATCTGAGACTTTATCGTTCATTCTATTTGTATTTCAATAGATTAAGTCTTTAAGAACCAACGATATTTTATGATAAATCTCTGTTCGAACAGGTGTACAAGATTTGATAATCAATTGCGTACGTGATGATACTGGTAAAACAGTTATACCCCTCCTATGTACAAAAGAAACTAAACCAGAATCACGAATACGAACCTGCAACGATCACGCATGCACTCCAAGGTAAGTTATATATTTTCTTCTTCCCATTGCATTCGTTTTTTAACATCGCTACTACAGAGAGAAGCCTTTAGTTGATGTTATCAAGCTCCGTTACTTATTGACACAGGATCGAAAGGGCGCTTGCGCGTGCTGTAATGTGATAGTCTTCAATATTTGATATGGAGAAGCAGTGAAATCTCCAAATGAGAAATTGACGTGGAAGAAAGTGACGATCCGTATTACGCACGTTCAAAGCGTTAAGCGTTCAAACCATTCTCGTTTTATATAATAGAGAAATAGTGCATTCGAAGTATCGAATAATTGCTGATAGTTAGGATCTTCTGCAGTGTCTGGAAGAAGCGTATACTATATTTCACTCGATATCAAATGAAATTTATATGTATGTCCATTCAATCTTCGTTAATTCCTATTGCCATCCTTTTCTGAAAATGTCATGAGTTACACATTAGCTCATATAACTAGAACAATCTGCCGCGTTTATTCCCCAGTGATTGGCTTCTATGGTAGCGGGAAGATATGAAATTCATTCTGAAGAATTATTTGAATTTTGAAGGAAAGTTTCAAAAAGGGACGAAGTTGAAATGAGACATAATATCAATCCACATAAAACTCCCGCCAAATATATTTGCAACCGTAATGATGCGTGATTTGAACGTATCGGATAATCATCCAATGTTACGGATTTCGTGAATTCACATGGAACGCTCTCTTCTCTCCTCTGCACTCTTCGTTCATTTCATTTTTTTTTCTCAATCCATCGAATGGTTTCCTATAAATAGTACAACTGCTGTCATTCAACGAAATCAATTTGAATAAACTTTGAAGATTTATGTTGTGAACAGTGTTACTTTGTTCTCGATTTTCTAGATGGAACTACAGTGACTTCTCAGCGTGCAATAGTCCCTGCGGTATTGGTATACAAACGCGAGACGTCACTTGCATACATGAGGTAGCACGGGGACCAGGGAATACGGTAATCGTACCAAACCATATGTGTCAAGCACCACCGCCAGTAGACAGGCAGCATTGTAATGTGTGGGACTGCCCTCCCGGATGGCAAGCAGGCGAATGGGAAAAGGTGAATGAGGAACAAACTACAGCTGTCTTACGTTTTCTGTAATTCTTTGTTATTTTTTTCGGAATTCTTTTGATAGGAAAGAAAAAAGTTGATAATTTTGTCATTCTCGAAGCGAAGCGGCGTAAGTGCTAAAAAGATCAACGTTTTAAAGTGAAAAGGGCCTATATCCGAAATACATTTCAAAGTAATTTTAATGAAGTGACAAAAGGGCGTAAATACCAATGCATAGCGTAAAAGGGCGTGGTTTCAGCAAAAAGACCCTTTTATTATTTTGTATTCTCTCAATTCAGCACTTAACTCCTTTTGTTATTGATGATTCTTTGGAATTTCAAATTCGCTCTGAGAATTGGTAATAACGGAGAGACGTTCACGTACTACGCCCTTTGAAATTGGGGAAAAAATTGGAAATCTTGAACAGAAATGGCACATACGTCTCTCTACTTCATGGATGACGATATAAATCCCGATTTATCTTTTTGAAATTAGAGCTTTCATGAAATATCTCGGAATCCGAGGTGATGGAGAAATTTTTTATAGCCCTTCTTCCGAGAAAAATTAGAGCTACAAAGAAAAACTGTTACAAAAATTTCTCTATTTTCCACTAAGTTTGAAAGAACTAAATTCATTTCGAGAATAAAAATTTGAAGGGAAAATCGTCCGTTAGTTACAATTTTTTATAATGAAGTAATGATTCGTTCTTCGAAATTAACAATGAAAAACAGAAATTTCAACTTCTACAATAAACGTTTACTGTATCGAGATTCAATCAGAACTTGGTTAAAATTTACTGTCGGAAGTTCAATAGAGAAACTTTAGAACGTAGAATAGAGCCAAGAGGAGAAACAGTTGATTCAAGTTCATTACAGATTGTATCAAGTTATAAATGCATCGAAAGTTAGATACAATGAAATTTCATTTTTCATTGTTTCCTGTCAAAAAAAAAGAATGTGTTAGGTCAAGCATATGTAAATCATGATGAAAAAAATAATTGCATAAGTGCCTCAGTTACCTTGCTGTCTTGTTAAAAGAGAGAGATGATGAAGTCATTAATATTTCTTTTGAAATTTTAAAACAGTGTTCAAAAAGTTGTGGCGGTGGTGTAAAAAGAAGAGAGGTAATATGCGAACAGATAATGGCCCAAGGGCACAAGCAAAAACTGCCAGACCGTGAGTGCCAAGGGAGTAAACCATCATCAGAAAAACCATGCAACAGTAGACCCTGTCACGAAATTGGATTGGCCATGCAGCCTATTATATTCAGTCAGAATTCAACATTTTCGCAAAGAACACCGGATGATAAAGTTGATGTCAAAATCGGCGGTACTGCAACGGTATTTCAAGGTATACCCATGGTCAAGATTCGTTGTCCAGTTAAAAAATTCAACAAGTAAGTACGTTTCTATATCCCCGTTTTTCCCGGTTCGAATCTAGAAAAGAAAATAGTAGATAAGAGAAGTAGAAGGTGATGAATGTGAAAATAATTTAACTTATCTTGGATGGCTTGTCAGACAACAAATTACGTGGACGAAGGATCGTGCTGAAATCAGAAAATCCAGGAAATACAAGATTAGCAGGAAGGGAGCTTTGAAGATCGTCGATATTGGAGTTACGGATGGTGGACTATATGCTTGCAGAGGTAATTCTATTCTACTTCCATGATTGTGTATTAATCCTTATGAGGAGCACTTATAAAGGTACTTTGGTAACTCTGATTAAGGTTAGGCTGGTTCATTCTCCCAAACGCATAAAAAATATATATTAATACCGAATAATAATCAAGCGATTACAACAATTGGATGATTATTATCGATTTTGGAGTGAACGAGTCAAATGTTCAAGATATCTCAGAAATAAATTTCAACCAATGTTTTCCATCGAAAAAGTCCTCAACTTTTACATAGAATTATTAAACGGAAAATTTTCTGAGACCGTTTCATTAGAACAGCTAATTCACTCACATTTCATCCACACCTTTCTTTTCATCACTATGATAAGATAAATTTCTTAATTAATCGTTATTGCATATTTTACCACATATTCATTATTGATTTCAAGCGAAACTAAATTCGCGCGAAAATTGTGAAGAAAAAAAAAATGGAATGTAATTATCGAAACGAAATAATCGATAAGACGATGATGGAAGAAAAAATTAATTTCTAGCTGGAGCCTCCAAGGCGGAGCTCCGATTGATCGTTAAACATCGGACGAGAGAGCAAATTAGCAGTGAGGAAGTTTTGCGTTTCGGTAATGGCGTACGTCCTCCCATCCACTTAAACTCTGGTTCTGCCAATTCAGGAGAAAATCTACAAATTGATCATGCTGGTAAATTGAATATTGGAGTGCAAAATGAAATGATAAAAAATTCGTATCAAAAAAATTCAGCCAGCAGTTGAATCCATAAAATTAATTTCGTTATTAAATTTCAGCTCCAGCCTATCAGGGTGGTGGCTTTTCATTTGGTAATGATGATTTGAGTCACGAATCGCGCCCAGAAATTCCAACTGCTGGGAAACCAAAAAACGAAAAAAAAGGGAGAAAACGTAGACCAAAACCAAGCCCAAGACCAGCAGACGCTGCTTCACAAGGAGAGTATTCAGTGACATCTATCCATCGGGTGAGTCGAAGAAAAAAAATGTAACCTCCCCCCCCCCCTTCTTCATGATCATCATGATTTTAAAGGATGTTGAGCGAGTACAAGTAGGCTGGGGTTATCAAAAGTTCACCCCTCGCTGTACATTCAGTATCGGAAGTTGGAACCAATTGGTCACATGGAAACATTGCGTGACATTTAATAACTTGCAACTCTAAACCTATACACTGAGAAAAAAAATACTAGGATTTCGTAAACGAGTTTTTCGGCAACAGGAAGTGATGGAAATTATCAAATTTTCATTTGCCGTGAAAATCATTTTTCTGTACCAATGCAGATTTCCTAACGGACGATACACCGCATTTACAAGAATAGCAAAGTTATTTGTTTCAATCGTTTTTCGTCGCAAAATAATCAACTTACGAAAAGCTAGTTTTTTTTTGAGTGCATAATCTAATTCCTGTACAATTATAATTTCTCTGGATGCCATTGCCGATTGCAATATATGTGTTTTTTTTCATCAATCTTTAGCGTTGGGAATTTCTTGGATACTCCAAAATAATTTACTAATTCTCCTCAAATGATGTTACAGGCATCTCTTGTTCAGTCCAATAAATCTTCCATCATTCTACTTTCACCCGTTTAATATTCTCAAGAACCTCAATTATCGATATCTCATGAATCGTGCGGTAAAAATTGATGGAAAATTGACAGAATGGAAAAAAATGTAATGTCTCGAACAAAATTTATAAATGAATTAACTTCAGAAAAACGTCTTATACTAATATCTTGATGGTTTATGCCTAATATCAATTTTCAGCAGGGAAAGGCAAATGCCAATTTCTTTCCCTCATAATTCACCGATATTATACACTTCAATTCGAAAACTTCCAATGAAAACTTGAATAGATTTTTTTCCAACCCCTGACGTATAATCAATAGTGTTGAAATGCAATTCTGCGATTAGAATAATATCCTTTCTGAATTCTGATTTGTTTATGAATTACAGATCCGTAAATTACAAATACTGTTACTGAGATAGGTCCAGTGATTACTTGAAATTGTGTCCATAAATAATTTCAAAATCACTGATTGTTTTGATTTTCCAATGGGGAGCATTTCATTTACATGCATGAATAAATCTAATATCCACACTCAAATATTTCTCCATACTAATGAAATGAAGCTTTTTTTTTATGACTTTCTTGCTTTCTATTCCTAATCATTTTCAACTGCAAATACTAACGATTTCCTGCAAATTAATGGGTTTGGTTTGTATGGACAGCCTGGCTATCCCGAATCCGTGGAGTCTACTGCTTCTTCCGGTGCTAGTCGACTTCTACCATCTTTAAATCATCTAATATCTACTTTGAAGGTAGAGGAAATTAATCATAATCTTTATCTCATTTGATCTTTGCTTCCTTTTGCTGTTAGAAAATGTTATCACTTAGTTTATGGAAAGATCGGAGTTCGAAAGTTTCAAGTTCAAAGGTAAAATTTGATATTTTATGTAATTTAGGATATCAAATGTTTGGTTACGTTTTGCGAAGCATTTCCTACTTGGCCGAAGTGGGGTTAATGATCGTTCATTGAATTTTTTTTGAAGAATTTGCGCTCTAAATGATTTGAATGCTTGAAAATAACTCAATAAGTTTTCAGTGGAAATTATAGAAGAACTTTCCAATTTTCAAAAATATGAATATTTTCTATCCTCCGAAATTGTAGGTGAATCCTTTTCTCTTTTTCAAAAACTTCCGGTTCCCCACGAACGTCTTGAATTCTATGATCGCAGTGTCTTAAGTCTGGCGCAAAATTACAGCTGGATTCATTCTCTTTAAAATTCATTCATCTTGGATTACTCATGGTGAAAACGCGTGAAAAAATCATTACTATTTTGTAGAAATCTTCCTTACTTTTTATAAGAATTTAATTGAAGATAGATGATATTTAATGATAAGTCAGATTTAATTTGGTATTAGACTTGTTACGATATTGGAATTGGAATAGAAGAGGTTTGCAAAAAACGTAATAGTTAGAAAAATGAGGAGGGGACTTCTTCTAATTTTAACTTTAATAAAATTGATTAAAAGATTTTCCCACTTGATTTCCATCCGAAATTCGCCAGTCGTGCTGATAGTGTCAAGAAATTTAATTTCAGTACTAAACTGATGAAATTCTTTGAGTCAGATATCTTCTAAATCTGAATTTTTCAAAGACATCTCAAAATATAATAAACAAAATATAATAAATAAAGCATAAAGTCCATTTACGATGCTTCCCGCTCAGAAGAATTATGATGGTTCCGGAGACTTACTATCACGGTCCCGGTTGGCATACGAGTCCCTTTCGCTGCACAGGGAGGTTTTTCAAATGAGAATTCCAGATGAATTCAAGGAAAAACCATCGGATTACGCGATTTTTTTTTCTGAGGTCGAATTATTTTTTAATGATGAAAGAAAAATCAGAATCCCCCGTACGGAATTCGATTTTCAAATTCGACTTATTGAGACGTTGTACCTCTCTGGTTCATTTCCGAAGTGTTCCCTTATCCAAAAAAAGGTTAGAATCACCCGTCATTTCTCAACGATCCCGAAGCAAAATGTAAGTCTGAAATTCATCAGATTTTGTTATTATCGTAAATAAATGATTTGTTGAGTTCAAATTAAAAAAAAAATAAGACAAAGCCAATTCATGCCGTAAAATATTGTTTCCGGGAATTGGGGTACTTGAATTTCAGTGTGTTATAATCTCCGGGCGTGATAGCTGGTCTTGCCGGAAATGTGAGAAAGTTGGATTTCTTGTTCAACTTCAGAATTTATTATGAAATAATTTCTGAAGAAATAAGGAAAAGTAGTTGGGCACATATGAACTGCTCTTAAATCCTCAATATGATAGAATTACGAAAAATTGTCACAGATTTTCTTTCATGAATAATGAAATATTGTTACTAACGATTCTTTTCTGTTTGTTATCATGCGTCACCTTAACCATGCTTTTCTGTGATCAAGTTTTGGTAAACATTGATCCGCAGAAACTTAATATATTCTCTAATTCACGAATTATCGCTATGTATAGCCGAACCGAAGTATTCAATCCATCCTCAAAACTGCGAAAAGCGTTTGCAGGAGAATTCATTTATGTCCCTTAGATTCTGACGAAACATGAACTTGGAACTTTTCCGAAATTTCCTAAAGCTTCGCAGCCTCTCCCCCATTGGAATCGTTCACCTAGCAAAATTCAACGATTTTCACGAATCGGAATTAATTTTTTATTCCAATATTTCCAGTCCTATTGGCCATTCCAAAGTACAACAGGATCAAATCGCAATCACCGTACATTAATAACAAATACGGAAAAAAAATTGAACGATAGGAACAAAAATTTGTCATACGAAAGTAATGAAAATGACTTCGGTATATTCAGTGATAATACCGTACTACCTGACGAGCCTTATGGACCTGACGAAGAAAGAATATTCATCGACGACGATCCGTTTGACATGGCTACAGCTGTTCTTTCGATCGATCAGGTTAAGGAAGCAAAAAAATCCACAGATTCTCTGATTAAAGTTCAGAATTACAATTCAAATGTGGGAAAAACAAGAGATTACTTAGAGGAATCATTGAAAGAAGCAAAACGACAGGATCATGAAGTCATTGATAATTACCTGAGAAATCAACGAGGCACGAGCGGATCAAATGAACATTTGAATCATCGTCATTCAAAAAATCCTAGGATTCATGAAAGACCAACTATCTCACCTTTCGATACGTTACTCAAAGCAAATAAAAATGATGCAGAAGTCGGCACTCCTTTTTGGCCAACTAATGAACCCGAAGATTCAATGATCACTCCAGTTGAAAACGAATCATCGAAAAGTGATCATATTTTGATTACACTTTCACCAACCGCTTCGAGTGAAGATATTAAGAAAGCACTAGAAACCTCAACAAACTCACAAAACTACGACGACAAAATTACAGATTCTGGCAGTGAAATGGAGCAAATTGAAGATTCTTATGAAGCTGAATTGATGAAACAAAAGTTAAATGGAAATTTAACGATTGAATTATTACTTAATAGTTCTAATGCAAGTGAAGGTACGTTGAGTCACGGAAATATTCAGGCAATTGAGTCCGAGAATGATAACAGAGGTGCATTGGAGATATTCAATAATGAAGACACAACCAACAAATCAATTGAAATAACAAAGTCAGATTTGCTTACGGGAATTATCAAGAATTACAAAAATAAAAGTAATTCACAGAAGGAAGAAGAAATGGAAACACTCGAATTTGATAGTGATAGTGCAAGTCAGGGCTTGGGGGGATCTCTGAATATCTTCAGCAAAGGTAAAATATTGTTTAATTGAATAAGCCTTCGTTGCACGTGTAATGAATGTTTTAGTCCAAGTGGAAACGAATTTTGAGGATGATTTGAGAGTCTGGGTATAATTGGTTGCAGTCGTCAGACGATGAGACAACAGCAGGTAGAAAAAATGACTTCAATTTAAGAATGAGTACGTCTTTAAAATGAAACTCAAAACTCCCACCCTTATCTCGAATGCATGTTCCTATCCATCCATCGAATGGATGTCCAATTACTCGAATGAATATTGTTTTGTTCTCGATTACATAGATTCTACCATTAGTCTTTCATTCAAGAAGATGTACTCCGAACGGGGTTCTCCGCGCACTCGAGAAATGTCTTGATTGCTGAGAATTCGAAATATCGCTGGCTTTGAAAAAAATTACAATTTCCAAAGATAATCCGGTGGTTTAGCGCTGCGGGTATATTTAATGATTCACACGCGGTAGGCTCGGGATTCCCGCCGGTGACACTGGTAAGATCTAACCAGGACAAAAACTCTTGATAAGTCGCAAAGTACGCCCTAATGAGGGTGTCGAAAAACGCCACATTAAATGGCTAAAAAAAATCCAAGAATTCCCGTACTTTCCCATCAGGTTTCAGTCTTCTAAATAATAAAGAGATATAATCATCGACGAATCTCTGGATAGAGCTTGTTTGAAATACAACAATTTTGGAGCTTGCTCTTCTCTATTATGAAACTGTTCACATGAATTTTCATTCTGCTCGTCTGGCAAGGTTTCTTCTTAGAGAACTTATCGTAACGAGCAGGAAGGAAATCAGCGGGGCACTTCGAGAGAGACGCACAATATTCTCACTTACCGGTGAAAATATCCTCCCTTTTTCTCTTGAGGAACGCTACGCCCTCGTCATTTGTCATTTGCAAACAATTGTGTTCAGGCTCTCAGTTGCACTCTATCGTTATCCCTCAAGCTGACATAACGTTCATCCTGCGGGTAGCGAAGGCCCACAATGATGCGAACTACCAGGACTTAAGAAAATGGATAATTAATTATAGTTTATTTTTCATCGCAATCATTAGGCACTGGCGAAGACTTGGTATTCGAATGGGTCACAACTGAGTGGTCCAAGTGTTCGCAGACTTGTGGTGGCGGTGGTTTTCAAGTGAGTCTCGTTAAGAAACATGTTTATTTTTTATTATTCAATTTTAGTTTTAATTAGTAAAGAATTACGTGACTTATTCGTCCAATTCAATTTTTTTTTCTTCCCTAAGATGAGAGGAGCACAGTGTACAGTGCGTTCAACAAAGTTTACTTCGAATTCGACGAGAGTTCCAGCAAGAAGTGTCATAGGTGCTTCATTGTGCGAAGATGCTGGCTTTCCAGTCCCACAAAAAGTCAGACCATGCGGATCGGGTAGGTGTCCACAATGGCATGCAGGCGAATGGACGCCGTGTGAATCATCTCGATGCTTCAATTGGAAAACTGGTAATTCTCATTTTTCTCGGTATCCGTCTTGTCGAGTGGAATGAAATGTGTAGTGAAGAAAGAATTTCATGAAATATGACACAGCCGCTCTTTTACAAGCCTTCTCGACATCACAACTTATCTATTCACACGTTACCTCTCAACGTGTTCCAGTATTCACCACACAGTTCGTGCCTTTTTCTCCTGTTACACTATTCAATTTGCGATCGCAAAATGGACGTTTTTTTCCTCTAGAGAGCATTTGCGAAATTACTACAAGGTGACAAATGGGAAAATCTGTGATTTAGCGGAAGACCGAATCTCTTTTCCTCTTTCCACCATTTGTATAAGTTACGATCTCTTATAAATAGTTCACTATGAAGCCCTTCATTTCATCTCAGCGCTGTCATATACTTTGAATTCATATGCAAGAAGATCGTGTAATATAGGGGGTCTACATAGACGAGGGGATGTAGAAATACAATCTTCAAATATTCGCGCTCAAAGATGGTAATTTGAATTATAGATTGTTAAACTGTCGATATAGACGTTCATTAAATTATCTTCCTTCTCCTAATTTACGTGTAATACACACCGCATTGTCTCCAGTATTAATTCGATATTACTATTATAACTGATATTAAACATTACGTTCCTATTATTAAATTATATATGTTTGAACTAGATCATTTATAGCCTAAATATTTCAACAATGGAAGTGAAATAAAGTTTGGCAGATGAAAGGCATCTTCTGTGTGAATTGATCGAAAGCGAAATCTTGAAAGCACGGTAATGAATATCTGATTGGTGAATTCTAATTTCGGCGCGAGATCCAAAAAGTCAGTTGCAACAGAATTTTTCCCACACCCGCGAAGTGCGCGTCATGCCCTAATTAATCCCGGAAATGCTAACGCGAGTGACATTACGTCAACCGGTGATGCTGGTCTCTCTGCCGGTGCTCCTTGTCGCGTGATTTGAATGCAGTGGTCGTGACAAGCACCAAGAAAGTTCCGATTCCTCTATCTCTGTCTAATTTAGACATATTCTCGAAAAGTCGATCACAACCTCAACCTATTTCACTTCGCACGTTCCAGCAATGAAAGAAATATGGTGAATAAGTGTAATGATCATATTTCCCGTGTAGAAAAAAATATATTCTACAAAATATAAATCAAGAATATATTGATTAT
>JABSMS010009878.1:0-13781 GCA_018902275.1 Aleiodes sp. PSUC_FEM 10030003
TTGGAATATTCCTTTTTTTTTAACATCGAGGACGTTTTGCCCTTAATTGCTCCGCCGCGATACTCCGTTTAATCATAATCTAGCCCGCGACGTAGAAGACTAAATCTTCTACGTCGCGGGCTGGTTCAGCAGGTTGTCCCGAAACCGCCCTAAGAGGTTTGCGTGGTGAGCCTAGGGAAAACCAGCGTCTAGGGAGTTTGTTGGTTTACTCCGATTTAATCCAACTGGCTCCTGACAGTCCCTTAGAGGGAAAACTGTGTGCAGACAGGACGGCCGGAAGTGTAACGAGCCTGGATTAGTTGTCAGACAGGTGACAAAACAATCGACGGCAAGGAAATCGTTACATATTATTATTATTATTTTTTTTTTTGATTCCCACATTTTCTGCTAGTAAGGTTACGGGCGCATTTCTCTCTATGAGTTCTAACGTTTCGGCCTAGGGAATTTCACAGTATCATTGCAACTTAACAAATGGCATCACATTGCATTCGATTCAAAATTATTATGAGTAATATCTTTGAAAATATTAGGTCATGATAAAGAATATTATATGAGATCATTAAATATATTTTTTTAATTAACGTGCTGTGCACTAGAAAAAAAATTTATAATTATTTGATATCGATTGAATGGATTTGAATTAAATTCTTAAGATTCCTTTTTCGCAATTTATGATTGATTTTATTCTTCCTTATTCTAAACCCATAACAACGATCCTGAGAGAAGCTGATAGAGCCAAGGTGAATAAGGAAGTAGAGGACTCAAGGATATCCACGTAAATAATCCCATCTTTCGGATGATAGAGATCATCCTGGCGCCCGTTTGGATAATTGAATTTGAATTGTTTTTTTTTGTTGTTCGATTTGTTTGTTTATCCATTTATTTTCCGGCGTGCTTAATTGTCAGGTTTACCGTTAGACCTGAAAATTACGTCACAATACATACACGCGCTATGAATTAATAGAAATTTCTGTCATTTCTTTTTTCATCAAGCTCTTGTTTACAATGATCCTGATATACCTTGCAAATCCTTTTCCTATACGTTTGCATGATCTGGCTAATCCATCACATCTAATTTTTCACATTCGGCGACGTTATACAAGGATCGTGAATACAAGGATCCAGTTATTGAAGATAATTGAAAATGCTATTTTCCATCAGTTTTATTTTTATTGTTTCCTTTCGTTGCCATGCCAATCGTTTCCAGCTGATCAACCAGATTCATCAGTGTGCTCTCTATAGATGTGGATTTGTAATCTATGAAAGATTCTAAAGTAATTTCTCCTTCTTGTCTCTCCTTCAGGCGTTTTTCTCGGAAGTGATTGAGATTATACTGCAGGCTCAGTACATAATGAATGAAATCTTGGACTCTATTCTTATCTGTTTTATCACCAAAATGCTTCACCATGGCATCCTCAAACTCACTCATATAGGGTTGTACGCTGCACAAGTACTTCGTCCGGTGTTAAGCTCTCGAAGATGAGAACTAATAGCATTGACTAGCAAATCAGTTTCAAATCATCGTCCGCTCCCTCTCACATTTGTCTTTGCATCATTCTAGTCAAGATGACTCGGTTTTGCAGTTGCTCCAATCGTTTTGGAATGAATCTGTTCATCACATTCCCTGTCATCCCTCCAATTCTGCATCCTCTCGACTATCCTGACTCTTCACTGTCCCCTCTCTATCAACTTTAGTTTCAGACGAAATTTAAATATCATTGTTATTACATCCGATGCCCTCATGGACTTTCCAAGAAATTAAAAAACCGATGATCCTATACAAACGGTTGCTATTGGCTAACGCTCCCCCCTCCCTAACTACGCATTCCAAATATGTTATGATTGTGGGCGTGACACCATCAGTATCAAATCTCGGGTCATAGGGGGATGTTCTTCGTAGAGTAGGAATAAATATCTATAGGAATGGGCCGAATCATACATTTACAAGGCTTAGTTGACGATGATGGTATTTTCATTCTGAAAGAATTAGCTGCATCCAGGGTAGGATTCAGTGATAAGGGTGCAGATTTTGCATCGTATGCAACTTATAAACCACCCTTTCCATTCAAGTATTCGAATCCAACCAGCACAAGAATCAATACCTGATTAGCTGAATGCCATCATGAATTGTCTTGGGATATTGGAGTTTTTCCATATCATTGCATATAGAATGTATTCGATGAATTATAGGACGGGGTCAATCGCATTCATGTTAAAGTATTAACAAAAATAAGATAGTTCGGACATTCCATTAGAGCTCCACATTTGATCACAAATTTAGAAGATTACGGATGTCCAGCATTGTATGAATTGAAACAGTTTTCAAAATATCACTATTTTTGAATTCATCAACAATTATCAGTATATGATAATAGAAAGGCTTATTGTTCATTCAATAACGTGGGTCTCTCGAATTATGGTTTGAAAAAGCTGGAGTGTATGGTGCAAACAAGGTCTAACGAATGGTCCTTCCCTGCTGACGATGGATATGAAAGATGTGCAAAATCTGAAGCCCGATTTTTTATATCATTCAGCATCTCATATGTACATTGAAGATGTTCGGGATAAATTGCCTACACATTGGAGAGAAGATGAACGCCTTCTGAGTAGTCAAAGATGTAGAACACATTTTGCCGACCTCCGTGACGCCATCGATGGACTAATTCCAATGATTAAAGATTGTGGAATGTGTCAGCTCACAAGAGTACCAGGTGTCATATACTCTTCATCACAGGAAAATGATGGGGAATGAATATCATATTCATAGAAGAAATATAATAAACCTGATCATTATGTAATTGAAATATAATAAAAATCATTTTTATCTTAAAATTCATGAATTTATTATTTTAATAATCATTTGATATTCTATCTTCCATAATTTCTTTACCTACCAATACTATTATACTTGTTCCAATTTCCCGTTAAAAGATCATCCTAACAACACCTACCCGAATCGCTACACCCGCCTCAGCATTGACATCACCCAAAAAAATAAAACGATTCATCAGGGAGAAGCACTGTAACGTAACTATTCCTATGGGGGTCGAAAAAGCCAACGAGCCTACTCCCCACCTCCTGCCTGAACGGGAAACTCAAGAAACCTGGGGTGCCAGTCGGTTTTTCCTGGAACCGACAAACCATACGGGAAAAGGTTCGGCGAACAAATAAAACAAAAAATTACCAACGTAATCCCCCGGAACTTTCCTTCTGCCCCTATCAATTCCCGGGGATTTTTCGACCTGATTTACACCGGGACAACAACAAATGCGAACCAAAGGGCCGGGGGGAAGCAGGCAGGACGGGGAGAGGGTGTTACGTACACCTGGGTCGCTCAGTGGATCGGTTGTGGAGAGAGGGGTGGGACGGGATGGAAACGCGATTCGCTGAAAAACCAAAAAAATGGTCCAAAAATACCAACAATCTCCTAATCTTAATCCATTAATAATGACCTTAATTACTATGCGGATTATCTTAGAAGGATTATACTGAAGTAATATTTAATTCTCCTGAAAAGAGGGAAGAAGATAAAAGAAGTTGTCGACACCAAAATCCGTTCAGATGCACTTATTTATTTTATAAGAACTGGGGGATAATACATAATTCCTGTATTTGTTTGACGCGGGGAAGAGAAAAGAGATTGAGAGAAGAAACGCGGAGATTCCAATAATACACACCAAAAAAAATTCAATTATGCGTATTATAATTTCAAAGGAATTGACTTAGATGAAAATAAAATGAGCGAAATAATTCTTAAGGTGCGGGTAGGCTTGTGTGTGCAGTAGACTTTTACGGGAGTTGTGTACTCCGGGTTTTGGGGTTAAACCGGAATAAAATCGGGGAATTAATTACCGGGGCTCGTAGGGGGATTATTCAATTAATTTCTCCCGCTTAGAGATTATAAAAATCTCAAGCCGTGGTGGAGTTATTAACAAAATAATATTAACGGGAATAACGGGAATATTGTCTCAAGGCTGCGCGCGCAATCGGTGTGGTTTTGCATTCACCCTGAGTGAAACACACTGCCGCGCGCACACCCTTGCTACGTCACTTACGGGGTTAATTTTCATATGTGGGGGTTGATTCCGGTACGGGGGGTAGGCCAGGGGTAGGTGAATCTACCCTGTAAATTTTTCGAAAATCGGTTAGGAATTACGGGAAATATAAGAATAATACCAGTGAAGTATTTATTCTATTACGGGAGTGGTGCGGGGAATGACGCGCTGGCGAGACAGGAGAATTCTACCGTTGAATTCTCGGAATTGACTTGCATTTTAAATCGTGAAATAAATTTACAGAACAAATTAAACTACGGGAAAAATATTTAGGGACTTAGGGGTTTTACACGGGAGAGTCACGTAATTATCGGGAGAATAATGAATTGATGGAAGGCTGTGGGAAACACGGGTTAGCTTAAAATGGAAAAGGTGTGAGAAATTCAACTGCCCTTTTAAGTTCCCGATTCTCGCGCAAAAATCTTGAATGCAAAATTAAAAATCATGCAGCCAAAAACTCCACCTTCAACCATTCCATACGACCCCTCCCTCCGATTCTACTTAAAGATTCAGGAGATTCGAACCACGCCCGTTATTTTCCCTGAGAAACAGCTCATTCACCGCTTTTAATGGGCGCCAGGTAAGTTTTAATGCTGCTGGATTCACCAAACCAGGCCAGCGGTACGATAACGGTATAAACGGTGAAACTCCTCAGAAAAAATAAGGGGATATAGAGAGGATCGTAGGCAAAAGGGTTGCGGAATTTCCCAGGCTTAGCTCAGGTTGGTAGAGGGGCGTGGAACAAAGACACACGCGAAAGTCAGGGTACGATAACGGTAGCGGTACGCGATAATTTTGTGAAGGGAAAGTAAGGGTCGGTGAATAAGGCAAATAACGGTTGGTTAAATCCTCACTTGTTTCATCATCGAAATCTCAAAAAGAAGTCCATACATAATTTGATTGTCGTTCCAATCTTTAACCTTATAATCATCATTCACAACATTGAGAATTGGATCATAAACTGAACTGGATTATGAACAATCATGAGAGAATATGGGGAAGAAATCGGTCTCGTTGGTTCAAACCAACATAAGCAATATTAGGGGGGAGATATATCGTCGATAATTTGTTTATGGCTCCTTATTATCTGTCGTTGAATATCTAAAGAGAGAGAGAGAGAGAGTCAGTCAAGGGAGTTTGAAGGTGCCGAGCGAAAGTACTGCGAGAGAATTGGTCCTTGGCGCCCGATACCGCCTTAAGTGGGTGGTCTATACCGGCCCGATAGTCCGCGGCGCAAGGTAAATGCGTGCGAGAGAGAGAGAGAGCGATACCTCAGGCGTCCGTCTCTCTTTACTCCACGCGTTGAGGCAGCTGGTATGCGTGGCTCTAACCTCGAGCCACGTGGCCTCAATTGTTTTGTCGGTAACTGGGGATTAATTACTTAATTAATTCCCTTTCAAACACTCGGAAAATACGCGAAAAACATGCAGAGAAAATTCTCGCTGCATTTTAGATAACCCGGTGAATAATTTGAGTCACTCATTTCCCCTTTTTAATGAAATAAAATTATAAAATGGAAGAAAACAAAGACAGCCGTGAGGAGTCATGCCGCTCCATGAGTGCGAGAGAGATGACACATGTCTCCCGCTGTGCAACGCACAATGGCTGTTGCTATGCGGATAGGAAGAGAGAGAATGAAGGAAGAGAGAAATCCTTGTGACACCCAAACATGGGAAGCGTCCAGGCGTAACCTGCATTTTTAAAGTCTTCTTTCAGGTCTGCAACACGCCAAACCGGCCTGAAAATATCTAAAACACATGTGGAGGAGGTTGATCATTGTTTTAATTAGCCCCTCGGATACGTTAAGACAACCGGGGCTAACTAATTTAAAGACAAACGACACTGGGGCTGACCGCGTGACCTTGTGGCTCGCGTAGAGTCCCTTTCTCTACTCCACTTATTTCCCTCAAAACCCGTAAAACCTTCCCAAGAATTATTTCAGAGAACTTACCATCGTTCGGCGATTCTTCCACGATACTTTTGATACGTATCAAAAGAATGAATGAATGAAATTGATGAAAGAACGAATGGAATTGTCGGCGGGGCTTGATAGTTTCGCGTATCTTCCGGAGTAATTACGCGAGGTTTGGGCGGATATTGGCCCGGTGTTGGCGAGCAGTCGCCTCTCATGGGGCACGTCTCCGGAGAAGGCCGAGAGCCTTAAAACGATACGATACGGTACGGTACGGTACGGAAACGGTAAACCCAACGGCAATCCCCGAGATGGAGTGGGTTAATTTCCACCTCCAGGGCCTTCCAAATAAGACCCTCGAACTTCTCACGACCAGGGGAGCGCGGTTCCTTTCAAACCGTCATATGCACTCATCCTGGAAGACAACCGAAAGGGTGACCGGAAATGCACTGGGTTGCTCGTTATCTTGGTCCTTTTCCACTGTGATTTCCGGGCCCTTAACTCACCAACACCATAAGAACCGAAAGTGTAACGGAACTTTGAACCTATTTTACGGTGATTTTATACGTCGAATGCCTTACTTAGTCATAACCGGGGCAATCTCTTAGAATCTCCCTATAAGGCACCCCTTTTACGCGGAAATAATTGTTAGAATAAGACAACCGACCACAATAAGTAACAATGCGTTCCATTCGCGTACTCTCTCCCCGCAAAAGAAATTCTTCCTACACACGGAAATTCCGGAAATAAAATACAGGTGACGGAGGGAAATTTTACTACGTCACAAAGTAGAACTCACGACGGACAGAGTCGGTTCGGGCTCCATTCTCCACCTTTTCCTCGGCTGCTCCGTGACTGCAGGCTCTCGACAATTCCAACGTGGATGTGCCTCATTTAGTTTCCACACTCTAACCAACGTTTTATTCGTGTACGGGATTGTACGTGACTAATGACGGGAGTCGATGGTGTCACTCGATCGAGATTCGATCAAGTGTCGCCCTCACGGCCATTCTTCTCTCTTCCCTTTCCACGGCTATTCGTAACCGTGAGAAGTACGGGCGGGGAAAGGGAAGGTTCACTGCCTTACGGGCCAGGATTTCGGGTACTGTTATGATTATTATATCGATTTTTTGTTCAATTTTGTTGCATTTAAAACCTCTAACTTTTTAAACTTAAAACAAAACCTTGGGGACTCGGATCTTGTCCGCCGTCGCCCACGTTACCCAATACTAATTTTCCCCTGAATTTTGGCCAGGCTCGTAGGGCACAGATCTTGTCTGCCGCTGTCTCCACTACTGATCCAAAACAGTTCCTTACCTAAATTCCCTCTAACTACTTTCCCTTGGCCAGGCTCGGGGGCACAGATCTCATCTGCCGTTGCCCTGCACTGGTCCAAGTTTTCTCAATTCTGATTTTTCCCTGAGGCACGGGTCTTGTTCGCTGTTGCCTCTTCAACTATTTTGCCCCCATCAATACTAAATAAAAAAAACATTCTCGTGGCCCTTTTCCTGCACCTCGGGTTATTTCACGGGGGATAAATATCTTACGGGTGTCGGGACATTTCGGGGGAATTCTTCGAGAATGACGGGACTTATTAAACGGGACAACGCGCAGTCTGGTGCACTTACTTGCGGGGTCGCGGTGCTCCCTGGTATTGGGGCAATACGAGATCCCCAAATCTTATTACAGCACTCGACCTCACATCAACTGCTACGCATTACCAACCACATTAACACTGCAGCAGACAAGAAACACTGCACAGCTCTCCTTCCACTGGACAGCGAGAAGGCCTTTGACTCTGTCTCGCATGGAGGTTTGGTTTATAAGCTACTTCAAATGAAAGTCCCTCTTCATCTTTACAAAATCATCAAGTCTTTTTCACCAACAGGTACATACAAGTCGTACTCGCATTATTGCTGTCCAGTCCCAGTCTCATTGTAGCTAGTGTACTTCAAGGATCACTATTATCTCCTACGCTCGTCGACTTATACATAGCATCCTTATTTTCATGCCTGCCCCCCCCCTCCCCGAAACAGAAAGAAAAGTCGGCTCACTCCAGGTTTTGCGGCATTTTCTCCGGAATCGATCGAAGTTTTTTTCAGTAAAAAGAATAATTAAAAATGGCAAACTTCGAGAAAAAGATGATTTTCCTTGAAAATGTTAAAAATTCCATAGATCTTAATATTCTAAAAATCTTTTGTGTTTTTTTTCGGAAAGTACATGTGAAGACAAAAATTTTCAAAAAAAAACTCCCAATTCGTCAATTTTTGAAAATGTTATTGCCATTTGGAGAAAAAAAGTTCTTTTCTTGTTAAATTTTTTTTTTTCGAGTTGGGTAAAAATATTCGAAAATTTCCTGAAAAATGTTTTTGAGTGGGCAGGAAAAGAAAAAAAATCAGCCAAAAATGGATCGGATTCAGAAGTGGTCAATTTGACATGGAATGATCCATATGTAAAAGCCAATAGGGTGTAAATATGTAAATAATCATTAGGTTAAGTATTTGTAAATACTCTTGTTGATTTATGTTAACTAAAATCTTCGAAATTTAAGAAAAAGTACTAGTTTGTGCAATGTAAACCCTATCATAGTCATTCTATGCTATTTTGTATAAGTTTAGTTTGAATGATAGTTTGTTTGAATATGGTAGTATAATGACTTGCTTGAAATTCATTCTCTTCTAATTATTTTCATCAATTATGTTAAAACATTCTTTTGATTTCACTAATCCAAAAATTTTGCGTATCGAAACTGATGAAAGAAAGATAGAATTCCTGGAGATGATTCATATAGGGGAAGAATTGGATAAAACGGTTAATTTTAGAACTGACATACAAAAATTGTCCTCGAATTATAACGTTATTCTGGATTCAATTCAAAATTTACCGCGCTCATAGCACTGATTGTTCGTCGTGTCATTTCTAATCTAGATAGTTTATACCCCTGGGTTATTCTGGTGATTGAATCGTTACTAGCTCAATCTGTTCATTTCGAATTTCACTGAATTGCAATTGACAGGTTATGTTGATGATCACACGAAGAGTAGGCATTGTTCATATTATTAATATTTATTTTTCGGGTTTTCTACATTCCAATCAATCGAACAATAGTTCTGCAGTAGAGAGTTTATTGTTAATATGTTATCATCATTTTCATAATTTCTATTTCTATAATTTTATGTGTTATAGTGTGATGAATAAAAAAAACCCTGATAAGGGCTTCGGAAGAAGGTCGAAACATTGAGTATTTTCTAAAGAATAATTTTTCGAGATAATTATTGCAACTGTTCGATAAAGCCATTCACAACCTTGCAAATATTAAAAAACGGTTATAATTCTAACGAATTTAATTCGAATTTTAATAACGTACAAAAACGTAAAACCTGTGCTCCGATAATACAACCAGAAGAGAGTGACCTTGATTCTCATTGGCTAACACATCCTAACTCACCAACAGTAGCCAATTTTACATATTTTTATGCATGACATGCCCAGTGCGTTATTATTAGATAGTTAATTACGAGCGTTTACGAAAATTATCAGCTTCTTAACGCTATCGATAATTCATCAAATGATTTACTGAACATTTGGTACATATATGTATTGCATGTCATGGATGTCCACAGTAAAATTTGCATCAAAACCAGACGTTGTATTAACTCGCACAGCTTCTTTCTCTCAATCCTCACCGCCTCTCTCTGGAAAAGTGGGAAGTATGTGACGCAACTGTGATTGATTAATGACTGATCGATTTCCCATGAGTTTCACGACGTTCAGTGTACTCCATATGGATCAATGAGCATAGAGAAATAAAATGACAAATGAACCAATCTACATTAGAAATCGGTGTGGAAATATGCATGACATATTTCGTCAAATTTCGACAAAACAATGTCATTTTTTGACAAATCTTCACAATTTTCTGACAAAATTATGCCGAAAGTTGTCATATTTTACAAAATGTATCATGATATCTCATAATTTCCGATATTTTCGTCAAAAAATGATGATTTAGGAACATGAATTGGAACCGCTTCTCGTATTTTTATATATTTTCTCAAAAACAAATTCTTTCAGTATTTGCGAAATTACAACAGAATATGGCAAGCGTGGATTTTATATAGAAGATGGAAACGTGCATAACATATTTCGACAAAATTATCATAACATAACAAAAAATGTAAGGAATTGCCCAAAAATCACGCAATTTGTTATGATATTATACTTTTTCTTCATATCTTGGTCGAAAGTACATACATCCTGCATCGATTTTGCATCAGAAAATCGAATTTTTATGCATCAAAAGGAGTACACGAGTGCCCTCTGTAACAGTGGGAGTGAAAATTTATACATGCGGCCGAAAGTAAACGGGACATAGTAACAGCCGTACCGAAAGAAAGAATATACAAACAAACAACGCGCATCACGATACCTGCAATTCATGTTTCCGCACAGCCTCGATGCTCGCTTAAGGAACCATTACGGTGTGAAATTTTTTGAATTTTTTTTTTTTTAGTCCATCTTAATGTACATACAGTTGTGCATCTCTAAAAAAATTTTAACTGAAATTCCAATGATTATGCCCCCACGACATTTCTTAGAAGAAAAGGATTGGTCCCAAATGTACGTTCTTACGTACGGGTGACCCTTCCTCCAATTTTTAAACGCGTTTTTCTCGATATGCACTTTTCAAAATCGGTGGCCACTCTCCGAGGCAGAGTTTTTAAGCTATCAGCCTAAAATTTTCGTAACGAATGTTCGTTGTGTCATTCTTCATATACCTATCGAAGTTTTTTTTCGTTTGAAATCTACCCATTTTTTACTCGGGTGAAAATATGCATGACATTCTTTGTCAAATTTTGACGTAAAAATTTCATTGTTTGACAAAATTTTAATTTGGAATCGTGGTAGTTATTTTCCATAGTATTTCATTTTTTGCTATATAATGACATTTCTTGCCAAAATATGTCATGCATATTTCCACCCGTAGAATATTCACATTGGTCAAAATATGACAAATTGTGATGTATAAAAAGTTGTCATAATGTAAAGTATTATGATATGTTTTATCATATCCTCACATCTGATGGCTATGGAAAATATGACACATCATGTTAAAAAAATCAATGACATTTCTCAAGAAAAAATGTCATTAATTATCATACAGAAAAAAAAATTCTTGTGGTAAGAAAATGTATTGGTGACGAATGTTTCTTTCGCAATTTCTATATTTATATATATCGAAATTTTCTAAAGCGAAGTGAATTTTCTAAAACTAAGTAAATTTTCTTGCAACAAGATTTTTTTTCTCTCAGTGCATAATGTAACAAATTATGATAAATGACAATGTGCTATAAATTGACAAAGAAAAATCCAAAATGTTCGGAAATAAGTCATTTTTTGTTATATATTTGACATAAAATGCCAAATTCTCTCAAGTTATGTAATTTTTTCCAATGACTGAATCGGATATATTTTGTCGTAATCGCCCAAAAAAAATGTCATAATTTACCACAATATGAGGAAAAAAGACACATAATAATAATGATAATATAATCATAATAATAATAACAAAATTTGAAATCACGCTAGTGGTTTGTCATATTACGTCATTTTTTTATCATATAATGACACTTTTTGCCAAAATATATAATGCAAATTTCCACCCGGGTAGCTATAACTTTTCTAAAATTTTACTTACTGAGACGTTTTTTCTTTGAAAGTTTTTTTTTCCAATATACTTTCCTGAAAAAAATACAAGAAGATTATTCGAGCCTATTTTCATGGTTATTTTTCAGTTTTTTTGGGAAAAATCGAGAATTTCTCGATTTTTGTTTTAATGTTGTTTTTAGGACTGGCGCGAGCATGGATAGGAAAATCGCTGGGGTATTCCTCAAATAAGAAGCCGAGTTTACCCGCAAGGCGTTGTCCTTCAATTATAACACAATAATTAAGTAAAATACGAAGTTTAATATCCCACTTTTGCGATACACCAATCTGAGCCTTTTGACCGTAATCTACCGTCTTAAAAAGAATTTGAACCAAATATCGAGTTTTTATAATGGGTTCTTTGCACTTAACTCTGAATACTCTGCACTGGCTTCCTCGTGCCGAAGTAGCCCGTTCATACACAAGGGTCCGTTCTCGCCTTTTTGTACTCCCCGGGATCTCGTAGGCCTTTCGGAAAAAGCCGACCAATGCTGAGGGGTTTGTTCGTAAAGTTTCGCCGACCACCTCATGGCCCAACCGTCTGAAATTAACTCTTTGCCGCAGCATTACTGCCCGCCTTCGTCAGCCAGTGCTAAACGAACGATAACATTTTAGTCCTCGGGTGTCTCTGCAACCCGTTGTTCCAGATCCGCCGTATCCGTTTTATAGGCAACACACATAGCTTGTGGATTGGTCGCAAAAGTGTGGTCGTAGTTGCTCGTGATGGTATCAGCGTCCGGATTGAAACCACTCTCACAAGTCCGTCTGGTCCGGGGTGAATTTCTGTTACTCGTCCAAGTGGCCAATAAGTTTGTGGCTGACGTTCATCCGAAAACAGCACCATTGACCCAACTTTGATTGCCGTTGATGGGTGTCTCCGCTTGGAGATCGCCTGGAATTTTTAAACATATTCTTTGTAGTATATGTCCCAGAATTCTTGTGCCTTCCGTGAAATGAGTTGAGTAGTAAGGGGTACTGTAGTGACCACACTACAAGAAAAAACACAATATCTCAGCTTATCAAATAGCTGGTCGCATGGTGCAACTGCTTACACGCCAGATTCATAACGAGAGCCTCCCGAGAATCTCTGGTTCGAATCCTCATGCTGCCAGGATTCTTTTTTAACTTGCCCTGCGACGAGATAAGAAGAATTGTAGTGGTTTGATTTACATGCACAATAACAGCAGTGGCGCTGGCACTAATACAATCCCTACAAACCCTACAGTACCCCTAGAGACTATTGTGCATTTTTTCCGCGGCGGTACTTCCGAGGGCGCCACGGTCGCCATCGGGCGTGGGTCTGGTGCGTGCCCACTTTTGATGAGCGGAGTAGACGGGGGTTGAAAATATTCAATTATTAAATAAAAAAACAGATGCCACATGTGATTGAATATTTGGAAGAGGTGGGGGAGCTCTGTGGGTTTGCATAAGATGGAAAATATATTAGGAGACTATGCGTGGAGGAGAGGTATTGAGAAAAGGGCCCTGACTAGGAATGAGTAGACCGAATTTTCGAAATTTCTTCTAAGGCGCTAAACGTATGAGTAAAGTATGCGGTAATTGTTTTCCGAATATAAGCGTCATATGCAATTCTTTCTTTACCTTAGTCCACAAATTTGACAGATTATTATTGTTTTTTGCAATGCTGTCGGCATTGAATTGACGAAATAATAACCGAAAATATCTCCAAATTCAATCATCTTCATACTATCAAATGGTGGAAAAGGAAAAATTCAGAGCATATTATCCCCCTTCTGTTCAAAGTAAATTTTTTCTTCCTTGAATCGATATCTCGAGTTATATTTGAGAATTTATCAGTTGAATGTGAAAATGATTTCCGCTGCATTCGTAAAATGAATTTCTACGAATTTTGATATTCATTATCTTACTATGGAAATAATGTTTGTATTCTTTACAACAATAATGATCAAATAATTTATATTATCTTTCCGAATTTGATCTTTGATAAAGAAGAATTTTCTCAACTTCGAAATTTAACCTTCTATGCAGAATATTTTTGATGAAATTGAGAATTTAGAATTCGAGCAGGAAAAGAATATTTGCGATTTGCGACCATCAGTAATAAAAATAACCATAAGAATAATTTC
>JABSMS010009889.1:0-13775 GCA_018902275.1 Aleiodes sp. PSUC_FEM 10030003
TTCAAGAAATTTCAAATTTTATTTGAATATTCTCATATCAACTGAAGTTTGTTAAATATTTCAAAAAAATTTCGTTGAATTTTCAATAATAATTTTCTAACAGTGTGCAACTATTTGCGGAGATGTTAAAGTTTAGCCCGCATGAGAATTGATGATTTCGTTGAACAGCTGAGGAAATTTCCGGCGGAGAACACGTGCCAAATTTGAGTTTTGTAGTTTCCTTTCGAAAATTCGACCGTTTTGTGCGAAAATTTGAGACTCAGTCCTTTCGTTCGTCGAAAATTTTCAGTTTTTTGAGAATATCTCCGGTTCTAATTGTCGTAGAGCGAAAAGTCAAAAATGATCTTAAAGCTGAGCTCTTTTCCCATCGATTTATGTAATTTTGAATTGATTTTTATCGATTTCTGAATGAGTTGTGATATATTCAATAAAAATAAATTTTTCCTCCATGTCTTTTTCAGAAATCATAGAAAATTCATTCGAAATCATCTAAATCCGTGGCAAATGAGCTCACCTTTACGCTCGTTTTCGACTTTTTCGAAAAATTGAAAAATTCCGAAACGAGAAAGAGTCGAGTTTCTAATTTTCGATAAAAAAAATCGAAATGTCAGGAAATCCTCAAAAATGAAATTCCATCACATGTTTTCCATCGGAAATTTTCTCAGCTTTTCAATGGTATCATCAAGAAAATTATATCTCACACTGTTTCACTGATTCATCCATTTTCCCCTTCTTTTCCTTATTCGTTATTCTCGAATTTTCAAAAAATCCTCAAGAAAATTATATCTCACAACATTTCATCAAAAAATCCATTTCGCCCTTCTTTCCCCGATTCTCTATTTTTCCCTTCGTCACCCTTTTATCTTCACTAATTTTTTTTGTCACAAATCGGGTAAATAACCTCCTGACCTCGCGATAATGTCTCAAGAAAAGAGGATGAGTCCACGCGATGTGAATAAGATGAGAGCATTCCAAACTCTCTCATTTTATTTCTCTCAACCAGACGGAAGTCTCGAGACAACTGCGTTAATCTGGGTCGATTGGTCACTGCAGGCTCTCTCGTTACACGTGTCAGAGGTACATACAACGTTATTAAGAAACGGAAATGCTCCATTAAATCCCGTAAATAAATAATAATAAAACGAGAAGAAATTAATTGATATTAATTTACCTGATTCAAGCGATATCATTTGAATGAAAATATTTTGAGTTAGAAAAGTCCTTCTGCATTAATAAAAAAAAGGGAGAAAAGAAAATTGAGTAAATATCCACTCGACGTAATCTTTTGAGTGGTCTCGAGAGTTCAGATTTTTTTCGGCTATGAATGAAACAACGCTTACGCGTCTTCAAGTTCAGTGAAAGGGCCCTTTGCGTAAACTCCGGTAACAAATGTTCTTTACGGCCCTTTTTTGACCTATTGTGTTCATTATGCACTAGTTCTCGTGTTTAAAAAGACTTTCTTTGAAAAGCACTTTCATTCGCCCAAATGTGAATAGTTTGTTCTCAGGAAAGAATTCCTGGAGAAAATTAAAATCGGTATGAAATCGTTAACGATTTCTTTTATGAATATCTCGAGAACGATGAGGTTTACGAGAATTTGTCAAGATACCTTTTTTGTAGATTATTGAATTTTCTACAAAAAGTGTCTCTTGCAAATTTTCGATAAGCCTGATAGTTTCCGAGATATGATATAAAGATATAAGTGATATAACAAAAATAGAAATAATTACTTGCAGGAGATACGAACATATTCAAGTAAAAAGTATCATCTACGAAATATAAATATATTGTCACATGGTATATGAATATATTGTCGCTCTAAAGTCAAAAGGGCGTAAATGCCATTTTTTTAAAATTCACAAAAATTGAATCTACACTCTTTTTTTTATAAGCATACTAACTTACGCCCTTTTATTAATCATGTGAGAAAAACGGCACTTACCCCCTTTTGATTCTAGCGCGACGATATACTCAACATCCATAATATTGTATGGATGGATGCAAATAACCCAATAGGCTTACGACTTATCAATAAAAAAAACATACTTCGCCACTTCGTTATCGAATTATAGATTCTTCCGTTCGAAGAAAAAAACACTCAAATACATTTGAATACTGGGAGACAATTTTTCCTAGAGACTCATTGTAACACTATACTGTCTACAGTCAATAAAAAAACTAATGAATTGCTCTATCGCTGCCACAATGAACGATAGAAAAATAAAGTTACGAAATTGTTTGAATTAAATAAGCAATGATATATTTACACGTAATGATTCAGTTGGGTCATTGGCATTTCAATTGTTCTACATTTTCATTAATAAAGAACAATTGCACCGGGTTTACATGTGAGGGTATAATATGGTTATTTGAATTTATGTCGATTTTCATGTAAAACTCAATGTTTATGCAATGTTTTAGTAGCAAAGTGTTACACTTGTTTCGCGACGAAAGTAGAGCGTGCGTAGACAACGTCAGGTGGTTAATGTTCATGCAAGGGCACAAATAAAAAGAGACGTGGAAAAAATTTGAATTATTTATTTGCTTTACTGCTCTTCTTTTCGCGTGAGCGATTTGGAGGAGATTGCTCTATCAATCCTTTGTTTATTGATTATTTTAAATGGATTAATTGTAATTAATTCATACTTACCAGTTTTTTAGGGTAACGTAGGGCACCAAAACGCTTCGAAAGATTCATTTTTAGCGAACATCCGTTAATTATCTGGGTTTCAACCATTAACGAGGTGGAAAGTGATGAGAAGAGCCCTTCAAAAAATTCTCATGCAGCTTATATTGCGAATATCTTCGGAACGGTTGGGTCTAGGGAAAAATCTCAAGAATCTTTTTTTGTGGTGAATTTTATAAGCTACAAAAAAACTCCCTATGCATTTTTCTGTAAACCCAATAGTGTCCGAGATATTCTCAAAATAAGCTGCACCCGACTTTCGTAATCCGTTTCTACCTTAACAATCGACGAAAAAATCAGCAACCAAACAAACTTCGAAAAAAATCCCCAATAAAAATAATTACTCCTTCCTCTCCACTACAAGACCGTAATTTTCACCAAAAAATAATACTGGGATTAAAAAAATAAATAGCCATGAAAAAAATTCATTTAAATTGAATTAATTAGTTATTATTCATATTTTATACAATAATAATCATAGTTAAGGTATTTTAGTTTTTTTTCATCATAATATCTATGTTAGAGAGGATGGATACTTCTTTCTCATTTCTCAAGGACTGCGGGAACAAAGGCCAAGGATTCCAAACGAAAGAAAACTTGAATTTAAACAAAAACATGTAAATTCGATAATCGGAGAGAAAGAGACAATGAACAGGAAAAAAGGACAGAGGAAAAAAGGGGAAAGGATTTGGGTGACTTTTTTCATCTAATTTATATACCATATAATAGACAACATCTTGCTTTCTCGCCACGTGCGCAAATTGGCTCTCTTCTTCCAATCGATGATAATTTTCTCAATTTCATTCATTTATTTTCATAAACACACACGTGTAGTCAACTCTTCTGGACGAGGGCAATTAATATACGTGTACGTCTCGATTCATTTAATTTCTCCATTATTCCTAATAATTATTATTACTTTAATTATTATTTCATAACCTTTTTTTTACAATCTTAGATCACAAAGTTATATTTTACACAGATCCACTTAATGACTTAACACCTAAAATTGTTTTGGGCTCCCGGCGCCTTATGTACAGAGAGGGGGCTATTAAATTGGGGGAGAGACGTAAATTACGCCAGGACGCTAGTAACGCTAGCGGAAAAAAATCTACTCAACCCTCGGGGTCATTTCTTTATTTGTATTCTTCTTCGTTTTTCATTGAATTTTTCATTAATTTTTTATCTTCAAATTCATTTATTTCTTATTTACCCATCGGCCCTTCACACTTTCCTCTTTGTTCCGAGAAAATAGGCAACGCTATTATTTATTATGCAATTTGTTGTATCAAGCGTAAAACGCACACAGAACGCAGACCCTTCGGTATTATTTTGCTTTGCGTATCTCTCTTTCCTTTCATGGAACCCTCGTTTTTCAATCCCTTCACGTCTTATTACGATGAATCGTAATATCATAACATCGTGTGGATAAATAAAATACCATTTTATTCCTCTGTGAAATCAATAAAATAGAGGAATCGCATATAACGCATGGATATTCTCACCCAATGTGAAGCGAAGGGATTGCGGTTTTGCGTATACGAGTGGAGATTACTTGCTATCACGAGGTGTATGTAAAACTCAGTGAGTTTTTTTACTGTCTGAAAATTTATGACTCTTATGGTTTATTTTACACGCGAAACAGGGAGAGGGGAACGTGCGGATAAAAATAATTCAGGGAAATCGATCTTTCTTTGTTTTTCCACGATTTTTATTCAACTTATTCGGACTGCACTTTTAAATTGTGAATTAAAATTCAACGGAAAAATAGTGAAATTTTTAACGATTTTTTTTAATGGGAAATTTCAGGAAATTATCTTGAAAATTCATTTGATTGGAAAATATTCGAAGATTTCGAACTTTATTGCAAATTATTGGGAGAATTTTTAGGAAATTATGATTTTTGGGAGACATTTGGAGGGGATTATTCAGTGGAATGGGATTTCAGGTGATTTACAAAATTCGTCGCCGTAGAGTCAAAAGGGCGTAAGTGCTGTTTTTTCAAAATGTACGAAAATTGAATCTACTTTCATTTTTTCATGAGAATACTAACTTAGGCCCTTTTATTAATCAGCAAGAAAAATGGTACTTAGGCCCTTTTGATTCTAGGGCAATGATATGTACTGGTAGAAAAAAAATTGAAAATTCATGGACAATCTGATGGTAATTTTCATGAGTGTGAAATTTTATTTATTTCGATGGAAAAAATGCAGATTGAATTTTTGTACACTTCCAAAAAATGGCGCTTACACCCTTTTGACTCTGGGGCGACAATATAATTCTTGAATTTTCCCTGAAAAATGAAGTTTCAAGAAAAATTTTGCTATCGAATTTTCAATTTTTTTTTCAACAGCACATTATCATTACGCAAATAATTCTTGCGATTTTTTTCACCGATGAATTTAAAACGCGCGGAAAAAGTAGGAACTTTGGAAGCCGTTCTCATGAGATGTGGGTCAAACTTTCATTCCTCCCCCTTTTTTTATCCGTCCGCTCTTTCTCTCTCCAGTCTTTTGGGTTCTTCCACTCGTTACCACGACGCCATTTGTATTTTCCTCTTATTCTCCCATTGGGTTGCGGTCACAGGGCGACACCACAAGACGAGAGAACCGTTGGGTCTCAATCAAAAATGAAATGAATTTTTTTTCAAACGACTACCGAAAAAAAATCAGAGGAAATGAATAGAAATTTTCTATTTACTCGTTTTTCCTTTTGTTCAAACTATTAAAACAACATTATAAAAATATTTTAATGTTCCCAACTGTTTTTTATTTCTCTCGATTGTAATTTACAAAAAAAAAAGAGAATATTAATCGACCGGAAGGATTAAAGCACTCTTTTTTCCATTTATTTTTTCGAGACTCCCTAATGAAGCTGCGGAGACAGGTCCGGCGCCGTGGAATATTTTTTTGAGTTTCTTTAAAAGGTTTCTTTTTTAATTCTTCATCCACAAGTGCCATAAGGTTACTTCATCCCGGAGAGAAAAAGGAGTCGATGGAAAAAGTGGTGGGGGGTGGAGAGATGAGGGGAAGAGAGAGGGGGAACGCAACAGACACTGATTACATCTCGCGCGCCACTGCGATTGCCTCGTTTCGCCTCACGAAAATGTCATTAGGATTTCATTAATTCAAAACGACCGCAAGGCAAAAGCCAAGTCTTTCTTTCCCCGAGATACGCTTGTGCAACTGGTTGCTTCTGTGTGCAATTTCATTTTTTTTTTCATTCGTTTTTGTTATTATTTTCTTTTTTAATCCCTTCTTCCCTGGAGGGGGTTCAAAAAACCCCAAGTGGGTCAACGCGTTGGCCAATGGTATCAACTTCGTGGATAATTAATTCCGCGTTGTTTTTTTAATTAAGAAAAACAAAATCTATTAATTTTTTTTTTTAAGGCTCGCGCACCTTTTTTTCATGATTGTAGAAACACTTTTTGGATGATCGGGGCGTTTAGCGTACTTCCTCTCGGTTCTTTCACGTGAATCGGCCGATTATTCTTTAGTTAGTGTCCAGTCCCAGTTTCTGCGGGATACTGTGGGGAATTCCGGCTGTGTTAAACCGCTGGCCATACCCTGTAACAATTAATTCAATGGGGATTTAATTGGTGAACGTCTTTTTGTGATTGGATTTCGTTGGTTTATTGAGTCATTTGTTTTTTGAGAATATCTTTGGATCTATGGGAGATGGAGAAATTCTTGATGGGACCTTTTTTGTAGAGCGAAAAGAGACCTATGGAAAAGGTCTTTGTAAAAATTTCTGTATCTCGCTTAGATTCCAAGATATTTAACAAAAACTAAACAGGAATGGAATTCACTCTTTTCGTTGTTCTGAAGTTTCCGAAAAAAGGTTCCAATGAAAATTTCTGTCTCAATTATTTTGCAAGATATTTCATAAAAACTAGAGTACTGCTTCATTAGAGAAGTTCTTCTCACCCAGAGAAAAAAGACGAAGTATGGCTTGATTCAAGAATATTATCAAAAATTGGTTCATGAATTCCGGGTCAAGCCTGAAGATGCTTGATTAGAGCCGAGAAAATGGCTTGATTGAATTTGAAAAACGGCTTGATTCAAGTAGAAAGATAGCTTGATTCAAACCGGAAAAAAAATTGATTCAAGTCCAAAAAACGGCTTGATCCACGCCGGAAAGTGGATTGATCCAAGTTGGAAAAATGCCTTAATTAAAAAATGTTTTAATTCAAGTTCCAAAAACAGCTTGATTCAACTCGGAAAACCGGCTTGATCCAACTCGGAAAAACGGATTGATTGAATCCGGAAAAACGGATTGATTGAATCCGGAAAAACGGTTTCATCGGATCAGAAAGACTTGATCGAAGTTGACTGTTCTTGAATCAAGTCGATTTGCTCAAGCAATTGTCCAAGCGGATTTTCCGGCTTGAATCAATCCGATTTTTCCCTGGGTGCCTTCATTAAACTTCCAAATAAACAAAAAAAGATTTACCGCACTCACGTGAGTAATCCAGGATTTGGGTCAGCTTGATACCACGAATACTGTGGCATATATCCCGCGTGATGTGGTGGCGGGGGTGGTGGAGGCGGATGATGACCAGGCGTATGGGGATGATGATGAGTGTGTGGTGGTGCGTGTGCATGTGGATGATGTTTCATTTCCCCCGTCCATGATGGTGCTGGTGGGCTCTCATTGTGCTGAGGTGACATATCACTTCCTGGTGTCGAGCTACCAGGTGTATTTTCGCCTCCACCACCGCCAATTCCGCCCAAGTAACCCGTCGTCGGACTTCCCGATACAGAGCTACCGCCACCTGTGAAGAAAATTGGAAAAAACCTTATTATTATCATTCCATAATGAAAAAACCGCGAAAAATTCAAATCACTGAATTTCGTTTTCCGCAGTTTTTTTGAGATATCTCGAAATCTACTGGAGATACGAAAAAAAATCATGGAACGTTTTTTGTAGCCCTGATTCCGCTCTACAAAAAAGGCCTGAACAAAAATTTCCGTAGCTCGCTTCGTTTCCGAGATACACTCAAAAAACCACAAATCGAAATCCAAACAGTGTCATCCCTTTTCCATTAAATTCTTCAATCCAAAAAATTGAATTCTCCCGCCATTTTATCGAGAAAAAATTGCACTCCGCGTTCGTAAAATGTCCTTCCCTCCCTCGACTCCAAAATCACCATTAAATCAAAGCCCTCGACTCCCCGCGCTCTCTTCGCATCAATTTTCTCTCAGTATTCGCCGAAAAAAATTCCTTTTTTTTTAAAATCAACTCACCACCTTGCATGAGACCTCCCGGTTGTCCTGGCTGAGGCGATGGCCCACCTGCCAGGAGACTCCCGTGTTGTCCACCACCGCCTCCACCCTGCTGCGCAGCTTTCATCATCTTCTTGTATTTACTTCTTCTATTTTGAAACCAAATTTTAACCTGAAACGAAAAAAAAAACAATTTCCACATTAATCCCTCAGAAATTCGCTCACAAACCTCGTTAATCCCGTAATTCTATCTACTTTTAATTACAAAAGAATGAAGATCCACTTCTAATTAAGAAGCGTGAAAAAAATTGAATCAAATTAACCGCGAAAAATCATTAATTTAACAAATGTTTGTACACTTGTCTCCCACGGCAGTAAATATCGATAAAAGTCACGTATACACACCGGACACAATTTTAAAATCAACGTTGCGCCTAGTTTAAAGGAAGAAAGAGACGGCAAGAACAAGTAGAAACGTCAAATTATAAGAACGAAAAATATAAAAGGGCTAACTCTTACGGAGTTGGGGCCCTTTGTCGGATGCCATCGACCGTGCAACATCTCGCTTTTTCAAACGAGAGCAATTAGAAAGAGATTTATTCGCACCGGCACGCCGCGCGTGGATTCCCCTCTCTTTACCCGCGCATCTCGTACTTCAAATACCTCTTTCCTCTTTCTTGCCTTTGTATCGCGTATGTGTGAGGTAAAACAGATAGTTTTTAAAGACAATGCCGCGTTTTACTCTCTTTTTCATTCGTCTTTGCTCAATGTTGTTGGCTTTTTTTAATTTCATTTCCTCTTTCTCTTTTCATCATGCCTCATTCTTCTTTCGGAACATATCTTAGGTCCTGAGTTTTAATGAACTCGTTTTGACGTGACGCCGGGGTCCTTTCCGCGGGCCATCCGACTCCACCTTCACCATATACCGATTCTCTTTCTCTCTCTGTTTTTCAGACGACTCGGTTAATTAAAGTTACCAACCCGACTGACTGACACGCGGCCAGAATGAAATTATGCAAGTTTTTTTAAAAAATTCATAATTTCGTATCCTTTTTTCTTTTTCACTGTGTCTCAAGCCTTTTATTATTCATTTCAGGCAAATTCTTTTGGAGTTTTCAGTAAAGTTGGGGGATTATTATACACATAAATGGGGGATTGTAGAAGTTTTGTTAATTATGCAATCATTTTTTGAGAGACGCGATGTGATAGTGGTGAAGGAATTCTTTGCAATTGGTGGTTTTGTTTATTTTGAAAATAACTAGAGTATGATGGGGTTTAGGAGAATTTATCAAGAGATCTTTTTTGTTGGAAATTTTGAAAGCTACAAAAAAGGTTTCTTCATGTTTTTCGCTCAACCTCATAGTTTCAGAGATATTTGCAAATGATTGCGAAATTGCGAATTTTCATAATTTTAAAAATCCAAAACCGTAATTTTTTCAAAAAGATGAAAAAAATAACGAATATTTTTGATAATAATTTTAACCCCGTAGCGTGATAATGAAGGGAAGCGCGCACGTCTTTCTTATTCTCGTGAATAACAAAAATTGAAGCACTGCCGAGAAAATAAAGATTTTAACTGTAAATAAACCATCGCACCCTCACATTGTTGAACAAATATTTAATAAAACTACGTCACCTTCGCGGAAAACTGCATTCATGCGTTACAATGTCCTTTACACTGTACTCTACTTTCTCTATCACCCTTGGATTTTACAAAGAATAAAAAAACGGCAAAAAAAACAGCATAGTTGTACATCCGTGTGGCAATCGGAGTGTACCTCACTGGCGTACAGCCCGACACACGATTGTGTGATGTACCTCGAGGCTATAACCGGCCTTTTATCGATATTCACTCTTTGCATACGTCACCCTCAATAATGGAGAATATTTCATTTTTATTACACGTAAATTCTATTTTTTTCCTATTTTCCAAGAAAATGAATCGTGAGAACGAGAGAGAGAGAAAGAGAAAAAAATTAATTCCTCTTTTATTTTTGTTTCGTTATAAATTATGCAAATAATCTGCGAAGCGTTTAGAAGTCTTGGAATATATAAATACAGGAGAAATACTCTTCTATCTCTCTCTCTCTCTCTCATGGCCTCAAGGGGTTACTGCAGTGTATAGATTGTACTGCAGTCTCCCCGGGTTTATTCTGTATATATTTAAGCACGATCGCAAGCTGTCGCTTGCCCTACGCGACATGCAAGGAGGAGTTGAACATATTTTTTAAAAAGAAATTACCCAAGTTTTTTGGAGTAAACTAAAAAGAATTGTGTTACGCGAGTTCACAAGTTGTCGAGGTTAATGGCTGTTTCAACGTTGTCACATTTTTATAAAGTTTTGAGGTTTGACAACAATGATGGTGACAGTGAATAATGTTTATTGGGAGTCGTAATTCTGCGATGAATAAATTTAATTCATTGCGGAACGTTAATAGAAGATGAGTCGAAAACTTTGTAGCGCGTTCCATCACAAATATCTCCGAAACGAGTAGGTTTAGAGAAATTTGTCAGGAGAGCTTTTTTGTAGAGAATTTCAAGCCCTACAAGAAAGGGTTGAATGAAAATTTTTGTATCTCTCTTAGATTCCGAGATATTCGCAAAAAACGGAAGAAATGTTTTCGAATTTTCGATCATTCGATTTTTTTTCTTGCAATAAAAAAATAATTATCAGTGATAATTGATGAGTGAAGAACACTAAATTCCATTAACGACTGTACTAATTACCGCATTAAATTATTAAGGTTAAGACCAATTTTCAGTGACCGATAAAATCGCGGAAAAATTCCGAAAACGAGGAAAGTTGAAAAAGAAAGTTTAAAAACGAATAGTGCAAATAAATTGTGTTTAAAAAAAATTATACACATATGAGTGCGAAGTGAATGGGTACGTGTGTGTCGTTTACAACTCCATAACGTATCTAATGACCGTAATAACAGGATTTAATAATAACGTAATTTACATCGTTGTAATAATAATGTATTTGGCAGCACGAGCCAGCGATTTTTAGATTAACCAAGTGCTGAAGTTTATGTACAGTGAATTATAAATTTCCCTATCATTTGCAATGAAGAATCATCGAAGAATCGAGCGAGCCGATTTTCCTCTAATTTTTTAATCATAAAGTAATAATTTTGCAATTTAATGATCAATTTAAATACGTCGAAAACTCGCATCTTCATTATTTCGTGAATATCTCGAAAACGATGAGGTTTACGAGAATTTCCCAAGAGACCTTTTTTGAAGCCTACAAAATTCCCCACAAAAAAGGTCTCTTCACAATTTTCCCTAAACCCACTAGTTTCGAAGATATTCGCGAAAGAATACAGACCGAATTTTCCCGCCGATTTATTCTCGAAAAAACACGAAAATCGATTAATAATCGATGAGATCGTTCCAAAGGGTCGTGCCCCTCTCGAAATACCCAGCGGGCGAGTTCATGATCATAATCAGTCACCGGACAATAAGCAATCACAGTGTATCACATGATAAACCTCAATTTGTATACCTTCCTAATGTAAACTATCCGTAATTTTCATTGATGATGGGGTAGAAAAGGAATTAAAAGTTAGGTTAAAGGGGCAGTAGAGCGAGAGGGAGAACAAGTGAGGGGAGCCATCTACCGCCCGTCGAGTGTTTTGACATATTCAAAGCATCGAATTAGCGCCGCTTTTGAGTGCACAAACAAGTTCCCAACAGAGTCGAGACTCCATTCATTCCTGTTTTGTCCTTTTGTTTTATTTGTCTGTACATATATTTTTTATCATCACTTGTTATGTCAGTAGTTTTTTTTAAATTTTTTATTTTGCTTGAGTGAATTCATAATGCCCTCTGCCTCTGTTTCCTGCGTAGCATCAGTGATGCGCAGTGCCTTCAACAATCCGAACTCTCCGACAATTCTCATTCATTTTAGTTTTATTATTTTTCATTCTTTTTGAATTCCTTTTTTTGGTTTTCCTTGGTTCTTATTTACGGGGAATTTTGTGCACGTATGTAGAGTATTTCGCCGCTGCAGCCTTGAGATACCGAAGAAGCCGAAGAATGAAGCAACGAAGCGCGCTTCCATGATATTAAAAGATAAATAAAATAAGATGAAAAAAATGTGATTGCAAACGGAGAATAAAATAATTTTTTTAAAACAAAGAAGTGCAGAAATGAAGAAATTAGTGTTTTCATAAAACATTGAGATTCGCGGTAAAAAAATAATTAAACAATTTAACTTCATTTGATGAAAATTGTAGGAACTATTTAGTTCAAAATGCATTAAAATAAAAAATGAAAAAATTTAATGAAAATGAAGTGTCGAGATATCACTGTACGATTTTACTGATTACACTCACGTAAATTAACGCAATGTGTCACAGTGTCTTCCTATTGATGGAACAATGGCGCACGCGCATACCCTCGTCATCCGTTCTTTTTTTTTTCTTCATTTTTTTATTATTCATTCTCTTCTCTTTTGTATCTGTCATCGTATTCGTTATTTTTTCTACATATTCATAACTCACAGGTTATGTTGCGTAACTTTTACACATCTCTCGTTTCTATTTTTCTCATTATGTTAAAGTGCAGTGGTTGTCATTTTGCTCTAATAAAATTGAAAAATTGGTAAAGAAGGTAATTCGCTATTTTTCGTTAATAATTAAGAAAGATTTTGTTGCGAATTTCCAACTTTTTTTCTCTAAACCCATTCGTTCCAAAGATATTCGTGAACGTTCAATGAATTTTTTGACGTCTTTGCCCTTCACCCCTGAGTTTGAATCATTAAAAGAGGATGGAATATAAAATGAAAAAAATTGTTTGAGTTAATGTGCCTTGCTTACCCCCACTACCTTCACCACAGACCCCTCAATCTTTTCCTCATTTGTCGTCCCCCTAAATACACGTGTCTCGCGTGTCCTAATTACCCTCCTCGAACTAATCATTGATGTCTACAAAAAGAAGTCCTAACTTCCCATGAAAAGCTAATGACACATCAATACCGTTTTATTTCCATCACCCTACCATTTTATTTTCATTTTCCCATGCATTTTATTTTGGAAATATCTCGGAAACCATGAGGTTTGAAAAATTCATCAAGAGACGTTTTTTACAGAGAATTTTACGAGCAACAAAAAAGTTCTCTTCCTCATTTTCTCTCAACCCACTCGTTTCGAAGATATTCGCAAAAAAGCGTCATTCGTCAAATAAAAGTTTTCCCAATTTCAAATAAAGCGCGGGAAACGTCCTGACCAATGAGACGGCTGATTTGTCCAATGAGGAATCGGAACGCTTTCTAGCCTCTTCCAAATAAAAAGAAACATTTTTCTTCAACTCAGAAGATTAGAAATAAATAAGAATAAAAGAAAAACGGAGTATACTCCCGTTTCGTAGGTGGATACCTCCGTCACGGTGTGCGAACGTCATCGTCGTGGACGTCGAGGACACGATAGAGAGAGAAAGAGGATATGACGATGCGAGTGGGGATATTCTCGGTATCAGCGAGGGGGCGGAGGAGGTCGTGAGACACATAGTCACGTAAAAGAGAGACAGAGAATGAGAAAAGAAACGAGTCCCATCATTGAGATGGACGAAGGGGGACAAGGAGAATGTCGTGCCGTGCTCATCGAGGTGTAGTTCCTCGTCCTCTGGATTGCCGTTCCTCCGGCATCATCAGCGTCCCACTAAACCAACGCTCGCATTCGCTAAATTACCTACTGCGTCGATTTACAAGAGTTTTTCTCCCTGAAGAATAATTTAAGAGAAATGAGAAAATAATTTGGCTTCTTTGGGTTTATTCGATTGATTTGCGAGGGTAGGTCGCGCTTACCTTCAGTAGGTACGTGAGCACCCGTGTAGATAAAAATAAATTCTCGAAAATGAAA
>JABSMS010009899.1:0-13771 GCA_018902275.1 Aleiodes sp. PSUC_FEM 10030003
AATATTAAAAAAAAAAAAAACAATCAATACTTGTGCCATTGGTACTTGAAAAATATTTTTTTGAATTAATGAAAAAAGTGGTTGAATTTCCTGAATTTTCTTCATTCAAACAGTTAATCTATTTGAAGCAACAAAATTCAGTAAATTCAACAACTTTTTTGATTAATTCAAAAAAGTATTTTTCAAGTACCAATGGCCCAAATATTTGATTGTCTTTACCACTATTTTCCTCTCCGTGCTCCGAAAAAATCTAAGATACGATCAACAATGGTCCATTAGTTCACAAAATATAGAAGCAATTGAAAAAGATCAATTAATTTTCTAATTAAATAATTGGAAAACAATTAATCCGGCGAGGATTGTTAAATAGCGTTTTTCACCGGATATTTTCCGTTTCCTCTAATGGAATCTTCTTTTCCCTAAGAATCCATCATCTTAATTATCCCAAAAATAGGATTTTAAGTGAAATTAATTGATGAGATACATTGCAGCTGAAGTTTACTTCTTCATTGGCAGTTGGAGTCTTTGAACTTGACCTTTTTTTTCCAACGTTCCTCCTCATCCTGTTACCAATCCACGGTGTCTGAGCTTCTTCTCATTCCCTCGAGGAAGGAAAAAAAATGAGAGAGGGGAAGCCATATACCATGTATATAAAATATCCGTTTCCGGAATTAAACAAAATCAGGCGATTTCTTATTTCGAATGCAAACGTTCTTCATGAATATATTCAAATTAAATTGATTCACAGAATTTAATGGAGTCTCAATTCAGAAGTGAATCAACTATGATTTGAATGTTTTTTATTTTCCTTACGAAATTTTTTTGTTATGCATAATGCCCAAACACGTTAATTCATACGTTTTGGAAGTTTGACGAATAAAGAAGCTGCAAAGGAGGGGGACAGTCGCAGGGATCTTGCTCAAGTCAGGGGGGCACGTGCCAACGGAAATCCTAAATATAAAATCCCCCAAACTGAGGTCAGATAAGAGGGTGTAATTTTTTTCATCTATTTTTGGAGTAGAAACGTTTACGTTAGACGAACTAATTTAACACAACCCATTCTCTCGCTCCAAACTAAGTCTGACAAATGTCCAAAAGTAAAATGGAGGAAGATTAGGCTGAAGGGGAGAATACTGTAAATGTGAAAAGTTACGTTTTTTTTGTTTTTTTTTTGGGGATGACGAAGCTGGGGATTTTTTAATTTTCGTTGACGCCATCGGGAAAATTGGAAAAGTTGCGACATAATTCAACTCGTTAATTAAATTTTTTTCGAAAATCATTGGTTCGGCGAGGATTTTATTACGTCACTTTCCAGCGCAAATTTTACGATCTTTTCAATGAAAAAATTAAACTTCGGAAAATTTCGCTCCTAAAAAATTTTTTTTTTTTGATTTTACATATTAATCAGGAAGAAATCAATTGATTATTTCTTATAAATATTCTTGAAGATGCTAAAATTGACGAATTTTTGAATTTTCGTCGTTGCTATCGGAAACATTGGGAAATTTGCGCTAGAAAATGATATAAGAAGACCCTTACCAGACCGATATTTTTCGAGATAATTTAAAAACTAGAAAAGACATGCAAAACAACACTTGAATATACGTAAAAGCCTAAGGGCTGAAGCTATATATTCTTCACACCATTTTTCTTATTATTAATGTTAATAAAATCTTCAAATATTATTAAAAAAGATTTTTTTCAAGTATTCCAAAAACTACTGCTCCGGCGAGGATTTTCTTATCATTTTCCAGCGCAGATTTCCCGTTCTTTTTCCCCAAAAAATAAAATTTCCGAAAATCCCAAAATCTTGTATCCCTCAAAAATCGAAATTTTCGATTTAACATATTAAACAGGAAGAAATCAATCGATTATTCTCCGATAAAAAAAGGGCACATAATTGTTTTGCATGAGGGGAAGGTCCGGGTTTGTGAGCCCCCTTGAATTTTTTATTTCTTCTTTTTTCATTCCTTCATTCGAGAAGTCCCTACCACAATGCACAGTGGCACGAGCCAAGTCCAACGGGGGTTGGGGTGTGTGTGGCTACGGTGTTATACTGGTGTTAGTCCAATGAACTATACGGCTATATATATAAAATGCGCGAGAACCGAGGGGTGCAAATACAGTACTGAAATACTCGTGCCAGGTGGCAAGATAGAGAGAGAGGGACACTTTTGCCCCATGTGTGCTCATATGTCCGTCAACCAAGTGTGTGCCAGTGAAATAAGTGAACCCCAGTTATATTGCTTCAGGCACCTCTCTCTCCCTCTCGCGCGTTTATCGTTGCGTTATGTGTGCATGATAAATGTGAGGTAGAAATCCATATGGTTTCATCGCTCAACCCAGACACACGTCATGCTGAGTTTTCGTGTCGGAGAATTTTCTTTGAGTGACGAGAAACTTGAGCAAAGGATTACCTCAACCAATTTTTATTGAAACTCTTTCGGTTTTTCGGCGATAACTCGATAAATAAAGGAGATGGAGAAATTTCGGCGATAACCTTTTTTTTAGGAGTTGATTTTCTCTACAAAAAAGGTTATCACCAAAATTTTTTTATCTCCATTATTTTACGAGATATCGCGATTTTAATTCTAGGTCAAAATTTCTTGATTCTTTTTCGCAATCGATTCTTTTCAAATATCTCGGAATCTATGGGAGATACCGCCGGGTTGGCAATAACCTTTTTTGTAGAGGAAATCGAGATCTACAAAAAAGGTTATTACCAAAATTATCCTATCTCTCATAGATTCCGAGATATTTCAGAAAAACTGATTTTCAAGTCAAAATGTTGATAACAAATTATTTCGAGAATTTTAATTTTTTCGTTCTGATTTCTAATTTTTTAAATTTCTCAACGGTTTTTGATTACAGCTGATAGTGTCGAATGTGGGCGTAACTATCGATTAGCGATGGACGTAAATTTTCGTAACGGGCACGTGCCACCGTTACAAACAACTCCCTCCTTCTCTCTCTTTCCCTCACTCTTTCTCCCTTCCCTAAAGCCACACGTGTACCGAGATTCCTAATCATTATGCATCAATCACATTATCATTCCGTCCAGAATTTTCTCTCACTATGAATCGAATAATTTCTCTGCACCACGAAAAATTTGATATTCATTAGAATTAATGAAAGGCTTAATTCCATTTCCTTCCGTGAAAGAAGTTGAATTCAATTTTGAAAAATGAAAAATTGTGGAAAACTAGATACCATGTGGTGGAGTAATTAGCGGCAGGTAACAGGTGAAAGTTACTCCAGCGTGAAAAAACTTTTCTATTCACTCAAATTCTGTGTGAAAAAAAATTACGATGATTCCCCTTTTTCGGAAATTCTCTTTTTGAGTTCAAAAAATTTAGGGTTTTTCGGAATTTTGATGATTCCATTGGAAAGAAGGGAAAATTTAAGGTGGAGAATGATATCGTCGCTCTAGAATGAAAAGGGCGTAAGTGTCATTTATTCGTGCTGAATAATAAAATGGCGTAAGGATAATTTTTATAGATTTTTGAAAAATGGCACTTACGCCCTTTTTACTTCAGGGCGACGATACAATAAAAATATTAATTATCTCGAAAACGATCACATTATAGTGTTTTCCAGCGAAAATTTCCGGATCTTTTCAATGAAACGGATGAAATTTTCGAAATCGATCAACTTTCACAATGAGTATGTGGACTGTCTCAATGCACCCCTATTGAGCATGCATGACGGGACACAGGGGCTCCAGACTCCCACGTTCGAACGGTTGTACAACGGGTTTTTTCTTTCACCATGATGCGAGAGAGTTTACTGAAACCCCCTCCGAAGGGAGCATCTTTGTTGCGCACCCTCTCTCTCATCCAGATAGCAGAAAACACAGAGGAGCGTTAGTGATTCACGTATAAACGCGTGCCACAGAGCATTAACGTTCGTGGCCAACGTATTTGTTCCCCATCCTTTAGCTTTCTTCAATGTATTAAAGTGGGGACGTTATGCATGTACACATCTCCCACTTTGCAATAAAAACGAACATGTGTATATGGAAACCAAGGCGCTAACGAGCCATTGTTACTCGCCTCTTGCTTCCCTTTGACTCTTGCGCAATCAATGACGGGGTTTTTGTCGCAGTTCATGGACGATCCAGGTGTATCGAAAGCTCGGAAGCTAAATTGCATCATTATTCTCATTATTTCAGTGAATTTGTTTACCTTGTTTGTGACGTAGATTGTTCATGGAGATAGATCATTTTTTGAGGGGAAATTGGAGGGAGGGGGATGGGGCAAAATGGAGCGTGAAGGGCGAATTTGGGGTCGAACTTCTCCAATGGTAGAACTGAATAAAATTTTCAGAATTAAAAAAAATAGAATTATAAACAATTTTTTTTAATTCTCAAAAAAATAAAATTTTGAAAATTTTTATGGGAAAATAAAAATTTTGTTTTCGCCATCAAAATTTTGTACTTTAGTTTTTTTTTTAAAAATTCCATGTTTTTGAAAAAAAAAAATACTCTTTAATTTTTCATTTCAAAATTTTTGAAAAAATATAACCTTCATTTTTGATATTTTCTCAATTCAATTTTTTCAAAATTTTTGGAATTAATGAATTTCCACTTTGTTCTGATTGTCCATTTCACCCCATTCCCCTGTAATTCATTTGTTTTCAATGAAATATCTCGAAAACTTTGAGAGATAAAAAAATTTTCGTCAATTAAAATTGAAGTGAAGTGAGAAAATCAAAGTTTTGTTTATTTAACTAAAACTAAGAAGAAAAAATCCAAAAAATAATTGTTTCGCGAGTTTTCTTCAACGGTGTCACGGCTAACACAATTTTCATCACGATAAAGTGACTGTTGTACGCCAGCAGTTTCAATATTAAAAACGTATACGTATGGAATTAGTTTTGGCGCCACCATATGGTGCACAGAATAAGCGTTAGATCCCTGTACGACAACACTTCGTACTACTCGTTGCACACACACACCGGGTGTTTCCCTCTCTTTCTCTCTGTCGTGCTCATCAGGCCGAAACTATCGAGGAAACACCGGTTCAACATACTTGACATTATAGTCTCTATTTAATTAAATACGTAGAAACAGTTGTGATAATAAAGAGAACGGAGCTTCGTTGTAGAAAAATTCATTTTTTTATGGATGAAGGAGTTTATTTTTTTGAAAATTGAACATTAAATAATTAAATTTGAAAGCCAGGGAAAGTTGAGCTGGAAATTGCTATAATAAAGTCAATTTGCGGTTAAAGCTTTTTGAGATAATTAAAAAAATTGAATTTATCAACAAAAAAAATACGAAAATTTTATCGGAAAATTCTGAAAATTTGTGAAAACACGAATTCGTAAAAATACGAAAATTCTCCACCAATTTATTTTTTAAATAACTCAACTATTGGTTCGGCGATGATTGCATTATAGTTAGTAAATTATTATTTAAAATTCAACGGAAAAAAATTGAAATATTTAACAAACTCCAGTACACTTGAAATTTCACGAAATTTATCTTTTGAAAATTCATTGGTTATGAAAATATCCAAGTAGAATTTTAAACTTAATAAAAAATTATTGGTTAAATTTCCATTAAATTATGATTTCTACACATTTGGAGTGGATTATCCAGTGAATCAATGAAAATTCAGGCGCTTTATCAAAATTCAGATTGCTTGTCAACATTTAAAGTCATATTCTTAAATTTCCCATGAAGACTAAATTCCCAAAGACAATTTTGTCTCAACTAGAATTAAAATTGGATTTTCGAAATTCAACGTACATATTCATATTGAATATTAATTTTTTTTCAACAGTGATTGTCCATCCCAAATTTCCCGATCTTTCTATCAGAATAAAAAAAATTAAAATTCCCAGTTCATCATTCCCCTCCAAAAACTTTGATTTTCAAGTTCTTCCCATGACAGTTCTCAAGATTTCAGATGACTTGGCACTCCATTTCTGCCAAATACCGTATTGTGCAATGGAAAAAAAACCCGAGAGAGAGAAAAAAGCGTAGACAGACGAATAGTGGCAGACATAGGGGGTAAAGTTGACTATGGCCGTTCACCCGGTCTTCACTTCGTCTCTTTCCCTCGCTCAGTATTAGCGAGAACGCGCGCACGCACCGAGGGGTGAGTCGCAGCCGGCACGCGCCCAACGAATTTTTCATCCAACGGATCCATACATATACATGGAAAAATAAGTAATACACCTTTTCACAGTTATCGGCACCTAAGGAGTGCCGTTTAATTGTGTATTCATTTGATCCCATCGTCTGACATTTTTCGCGCAATCGAGCGCTTTAATCTCGAGGAAAAAAATTATGAGAATCGATTGATTCGTTTCTGCCCGAGGCGTACGTTCATCGCGATTTATCGTGAAGATAAAATCGTAAAATTTTGGGATAAATGGGAAATCGTGAAATTTTGGGAAATTTTTCATTCATTTTTGGGATATTTTGTTTACCCAAAAATGAATGAAAAATCGTCATATTCATAAATTTGTATGCGCTTCTTCTCTCGGGCGATCTTTTCGGCTTTTTTTATCGTTATGCATGAGGAGATATAAAGAAACGAGTGTTGGATAGAAAGAATTTTAAGAATGGATAAAGTTGCTTGAACTGAGAAGAATGAAGAGGGAACAAACAAATAAAAAGAAAAAGTTTATTAGCAATTCGGTCCCGCGACCGTTAAGGGGTTGCGCGCCCGTATACCAGAAAGACTTCCTAAATGTTGCGGGACCTGCATTACCGGCCCTACGGGATATGCAAATCTCACCCGAAAAAAGGTCCCGCGATCGTCTCACTCGTCTGTTTCTTGTGTTCCCATTTCTTTTAAGAATTATTCATTTTTTTTAATCTTCAAATCAGAGGGTTTTGAGGATGTTGGGAGACTTTGGGAAAATTATGAAATATTGATGAAATCCAATGGAGTATGTTTGTGATGTGAGAGAAAAAATAATGAAAATTCAGTGGATTTAGGAAGCTGTTGAAGGAGAGAATAAATAAATGAAATTACGTGGAGTTAAATGAGGAATTGTTGAAGATTGATCGGATATTCGTTAAAAATAATGGAGAAATTTGGAGATTTTTTGAGCATATAGGGGAATTCTAAATACGATTTCAAATGAGAATTTCATAATTATTGGGAGTATTCTTGTTTTTTGATAAATGAATTTTTCTTTCAACAAATAAGAGGATCTTTCTAATAATTATGGAATTTTTTCCTAAAATCGTTTTTACCCATTTTCCATTGAAGCACATCGTCGCCCTAGAATTAAAAGGGCGTAAGTGCCATTTTTTCTTGCTGAATAATAAAAGGGCGTAAGTTAGTATTCTTATGAAAAAATGAATGTAGATCCAATTTTGGTAGATTTTTAAAAAATGGCACTTACGCCCTTTTGACTCTAGGACGACGACATCAGTTTCATTGTTCCTCAAAACCCAAATTCCTCAAAAATAAAATTCTGATAATTGTATTTCCAGTAATTCGCGAATAGTTTGGGAATGAGTACACTGTTAAAAAATTATGATTTAAAATTCAGCGGAAAAATATTGAAATATTCAAAAAACTTCAGAAAGCTTAAAATTTCACGAAATTCATCGTTTAAGAATTCATTTGTTATGAAAATATTCAAATAAAATCTAAAATTTTATCAAAAATTATTGGTCAAGTTTCCACAAAATTATGATTTTTCACACAAATTTGAAGTGGATTATTCAGAAAATCGATGAAATTTTAGGCGATTCATGAAAATTCAAGTCTCTATTGCGTTAAATTTCCAATTAACAGAAAATTGAAGTTCATTAATCATTCAATTTCTTAGTAGTCTTTGAAAATTCAGTTTGCTTTCAATATTTCAAAGCTCATTAAATTCTAAAAATCATATAATTCGTGAATTTCCCATGACAACTGAATTTCCAAAGATAATTCTGTCTTAACTAGAATTAAAATTGCGGTTTTCAAATTTAATGTGCATATTGATATCGAATTTACTTTTTTTCCAACAGTGCAGGTTCACAGAAATTTATCATCAGACTTTTTTTATGCAGAATTAAATTCCCCACAAAAAATGTCTCCTGCGAATTTTCCCTGAATCCAATAGTTTCCGAGATATTCATGAAAAACACTGAACGTAATTCCTCAACTTATCTTGTTTTATCATTTCAACTACTGAATTATTTGAACTTATAAAAAAAAAGTTGGGAAAATTGCTGGAGACACGAAAAGTCACCGCCCCCGTAGGTGTAATGAACAGGTGAATAAACTAAGCCATAAGGCATTTCCACCTTGCATTACATGGGCTCGTGCCTACGTTTTCCGTTAGCGCATAGTTCAACGAGGCGAAACGCCTGCATACGGTGTTTGTCTTGTGATGATACGTTTTGGGAGTAACTAAATTTTTTTTATAGATTCCAACGATAGTACGACGGAGTTAAAAGATAGAGAAAGATATTGAGATAAATTTTGATTAATATATTTCAATAGATAAAGTCGAAAAATTCAGTTTTGCTTATTTTCCGAATATCTCGAAAACTGTTGGGTTTATGAGAATTTATGACGAGAGCTTTTTTGTAGCTTATGAAATTCTCTACAAAAAAGTTTCCTTCACATTTTTTCCTAAGCCCACTCGTTTCAAGGTTATCTGCAAAAGAATGTACTGACAATTTTTTTTCCCTTCCGTTTCATTACTGAATTATAATAAAATTGTTATTAATAATTAATTTTTTTTTCTGTACAATAAAAAAATGGGCGAATATTTTTAGTGAATTGAAAGAAAAAAATCAAGCAGTGAATAATATTAAAAGTGAAAGAAATAAATGCATTCAATGTTTTTTGTTCCCTTTCTCCTTCTTCTTTTTTTGGTGAATGAGAAAGTCTGCTCTTTAAAGTTTAAATGTCTGGGCCCTTTAAATTCCGCAGAGTGTATCGGGAGACAGTTGAAGTGAATGGCAAATCCAAGAAATGAAAAGAAGCAAGGAAGCATCGAAGGGGAGAAGAACATAACGCAGTCACCCTCCGGAATGCACAACACACCCTTCTCAAAAAAAAAATTATTCGTAAGAATACACGATACGGTGTTCAGAGATCACGAGTTTTTTTTCGTCTCCATTCTTTCTTTTTTGCTCCAAAGATCCCCCGAATTTGCGAAAGTCCCGGGGAACGTTGATATCAGGGAGAGAATGCAAAGGAAGCGGATCGATTGCTGACATTTCGGTTGTGGAATAAAACGAAATAAGTTGAGCTTTAGTTTTTGGGAATTATCTCCATAAATAAGAGAAATAGAGAAATTTCTGTGGGAACCTTTTTTGTAGAGGAGAATCAGAGCTACAAAAAAGGTCATTACCAAAATTTCTCTATCTCCATTAGTTTCGGAGATATTTTGAAAAAACTGATTTTTTTTTATTGAAACAAAAAAACTGGTTTCACAGAGAAATTCACACGGGGCGGGTCTTCAATAAATAAATTGTTTAATTATCAACTGAATGATTGAAACATCTCAACTCTACAAATCTCCAATTTTTTAATGAAAATTCCTCTATCTCTCTTAGATTCCGAGAAATTTGGGAAGAATGAATTTGGAGGAAGATTGAAATTTTTTCTCGCTCGTTTTCCCTTATTAGAAGAGATTGACAATGGAAAAGGATTAATAAATAAATTAATAATCCAAGAGTAAGAAACAGCTGATTGGACCTAACGGTCTTTCTCCTCTCACAGTTAGATATGGGGGTAGGTCAGTGCCCCGGGAGGGCATTTTGCTTGTTACCCAAAGGGACACAGATGCACAAACACATCTACAATAAGAAGAACCTGAGAGTTTTTTCTTTCATTTTATTTGACTGTGTGCGTGAGGGTTTCCCCGGCAAAAAGGGGCGCCGGGGCCAGCCACCCAGAGTGAGGGGCAGGTGAGCACCTGGTCTACAACCCGGCCAGCACGAGCTACTTGCCATTATTTCTCTCTCCTTCTACATTACGGAGAGCCCCGAGGGGTTCTCAGTTTATGTTCACAACCCTACTTTAATGACTGCGAATTAATCCAAAGTATTAACCCTTTCTTCATTATCAATTTTTCATGGATTAATTTTGGTAATTAGCGTGACTATTTTTATCAAGGGTTCACGTTGTTGTTAATTGCCTCGGGTTTGTCAGCGAATTAATTTATTTTGACATTGAATAAATGCTTTTCATTTTTTTTATGGAATTTTGGCAAAGACAAAAGAATTTTCATTTTTTTATGCAGGCGACTGAAATTTTTAGACGAATCCATTTTATTCCATCAGTTTTTTGCGGATATCTTGGAAAGTAATGGATATACGCCCTTTTTGTGCAGGTACTTTTTTGTAGGGAATTTCAAGAGCTTCATTAAACGATTAGGGCAAAAAGAGCGTATCTCCATTATTTTTGGAGATATTCGCAAAAAAATGGTGATGGAATAAAATCGATTCGTCGGAAAATTTCAGTCGCTTTATTTTGTGCTTCAATTTTGTAGATTATGAAGTTTTTTCCAACTATTTATTTCGTCTATTTTCATGCTACTTGCTCAATTTTTCTGGGAATTTTTACTCCACAATGAAGAATGCCATAATTATTTAAATATGTACAGAAGAGTACCTAACGAAGCCCCTATAAAAATTCACGTGCAAAAAAATCAAAATTCACCCAAAACAAAATTCCCTTCAACATAAAAGATGGAATTAAAAAAATTATAATTTTTATTAATTTTAAAGTCATTATTTCAATAAATAATTCAAAAAAATAATGAGAACCACTGCGATAAACAGGGTAGAATATAAGACACGAGACGTCATATATGCCCCCTTCTCAAGGACGGGAAAACCCCTCTCGCAATAATAATGTCCCGTCCCATTCGCAAGACTTCACCAACTCGGTTTGAATTGAAACTCGTTCATCAAGAAATTGGATCAAACAATGTTTTTTTATTATTCTCATCTCCAACAACTCTTTTATCTGTTAAAACTCACCAACAAACGTCAACAATAAAGAAGTTTTTAAAAGAAACTCACCGTTCCTCGTCCCAGAGAGACTGGATTTGCTGAGTTCCCGAGCAATTTGTGTTACCGGTGAAACTGTTCGAATAATTTTTGGATCCTGATGATCAAAATTCGGCGAGTGTAGTATTTTTTCCTCGATGATTTTCTCGAGCTCTGTGTTTTTCCTGCGCGGCATGTTTCACTTCACTTTTCCGCACTTTTTTCCTTATTTTTTCCAAAAAATTCACTCAATGTCTTGTTTATTTATTTAAACAAATGTCTTTGCATCACCGTAGACCGAACGACGAAGAATTCAATTTCGTTTCTAACTGAAAGAAGAAAATATGAATGAATTGAATCTAAACGTTGGAATTTAATCAGCTGGTTGAGAAATAAGAGAACGGATGTAATACAGGCGTTATCGAGACACGACAGTTATGCATGGCACTGAGTAAATATAATACGCTTCAATGAAATGCTCTGTTCCAACTGCCATACACAAAGACAGTAATATTTACCATCAAGTGTGAAAGAGTTAAATCATAAAATTTTGAAGTTTTTTTTTTCTCAAAAAAAATTATTTCAGTAGAGAAGAGGCGTCGTTTTTTTCATTCTTTCGTGAATATCTTTGAAAAGAGCCGATTTAGAGGAAAATCATAAAAAACCTTTTTTGTAGAGAATTTAATTCCCTACAAAAAAGGTTTCTTGACAAATTGCCCTAGGTATCACCGTTTTCGAGATATTTACAAAATAAAAATGAGAAAAAAATTATTGCAAAAGAATATTTTTTGAGGAAAGTGGAAATTTAATTGTTTCAATCACTGTTCGTTGCAAGAAAAATCGTTTGCTGAATCCTAGTAATTTATTTTTTGTGTACGTTATTTCATAACCACTATTTATTTGTTTATTCATTATTAATTAATTGAGGGAGGAAACCGAATGTTCTTACAAGCAAAAATCCAAAGATTTTCAATGAAAGTAAAATCCATTTTTAATTCTCCCATGAGATACGTTCAGGATCACGGCAGTTGGTCAAACGAATGCCCGAATTCCCTAGAGAGTTCGAGGGGTTAATAGAACAGAGCTGATCACAACTGTCCGCCGAACTGAATCCCCAAAAAATGTAATCATTCATTGATAAAAAAATTCTGGCATCACAATCCTCGAAAGTCCCTTAATCCCGTCAGAAATGTCACCGAAGAATTTATTCCCTTCCATTTATTAAAAAAAAAAGAAACAAAAAGATCAATGCAACGGACTTACCGGAAGGGAGATTACATTCGAGTATTTTCAATCGAGACCTTCGATAAATGCAGTGAATGAATTAAATGACCTTAAGAATGTGCCAACCGTTGAAATCGAGCGTTAAATGTGACTTCTGAATGAGAACGTTTGCGAATACATGTGCGAGGGAGGCTGGTGTAGATGGGAACTCTATGTGCACGAGTTAAGAGAAAAAAAATCATCTGTAGTGGGGAGCCAATCGTGCGTTTATGACTGCAGACGACCGTTGGAAGTATTTTTTTTAACGTTTTATTGTGTAGAGAATGAAAATCACAAATTGAAAGGAAAAAAAATGGTTTTTAGTTTTCTTGAAATATCTCGGGATCTAAGAGAGATAGAAACAAAAACGTGGGGACCTTTTTTGTAGAGGATCAGAGTTAGAAAAATGTCCTTACAAAGATTTTCTTATTTCGCATAGATTCCGAGATATTTGAAAAAAATTAATGTGGAATTTGTGAAGCAAAGTGAATCTACTTCGTTTTATTCTTAGTTTTTCTGGAATAACTCGGAAACTAAGCGAGTTAGAGAAATTTTTGGGAGGACCTTTTTTGTAGAGGAGGATCAGGACTACAAAAAATGTAATCACAAAATTTTTCCTATCTCGCATAAATTCTGAGATATTTGAGAAAAACTGAAGTCGGATTTATGGAACAAAGTGAATTTACTTCGCTTCATCAGTTTTTTCAAAATAACTCGGGAACTAAGCGAGTTAGGAAAATTTGTGTGGAGAACTTTTTTGTAGAGGAGAATCAGAGCTACAAAAAATGTTCTAACGAAAATTCTCCTATTCCGCACAGATCCCGAGATATTCGCGCAAAACTAACCTCAAACTCAAACGAACATTAAACTGCACGTCGTTTTCAATTTTTCCAAAATATCTCGGAATCCATGGGAGATACAAAAATTTTTGTAGGGACCTTTTTTGAAGGGGAGAATCAGAGCTACAAAAAAGGTCCCCACAAATATTTTCCTATCTCCAATAGATTCCGCGATAATTCCAAAAGAACTTGGGACTACTATTTCATCATAATTCATTCGTTTACACGTTTTCTATCTCTCTCAGTGGATTAATGAATTAAAAAAAAAGCCTCAGCTAGTGTTTCCAACGGCCGTTGGATATTTAACCCATGACTCGAGTCTCCCGCACTGCGTTTATCCTCTCCCTCTCCGCCCCTTTTCTTCCTGCTTACATAGTTTCATACTCCCTTCCTCTTCACTTTTTTTATTCAGCTAACCGCACACATGAACCCCTTTCGGGCCAACACTCTTTTTTTTATGAACAGAGACACTTCCCGCTGGGTCAGTGAAGGACTTTTTGCACCGTTCAATAGATCACGTTACATGTGTGTTGTTAACTAAATATCTATAGAATTACTACGACAGTTGCTGATCGTAGGAAATTCACGTGAAATTCGAGAATCCGTTGAAAAATTTTCGTCAATTTCATTTTCTATTTTTAATTTTTGTTCCCCGAAAAAATAATTTTTCTTTAATTCGAGACAAAGAAAAATGAATAAATGAAAA
>JABSMS010009900.1:0-32596 GCA_018902275.1 Aleiodes sp. PSUC_FEM 10030003
GCGTGCGGTTCAGTAATTTTTTGTTTACCATCAAAATGTCTCATGTTTACTGAAAAGGCTCGGTAATTTTTGTTGGAAATTTCTCTCCGCGTATGATAAACAAATAATGACATCGACCAAATATACAGTCTTTCTGAAGAACTCTCTCTGCGGAGTGCTGCCACCATGTGACGATCATGAGAATCTTCACAAAATGCGGGATTCTTTAAATTAATTATTCAGGTGTCTGCTTCAGTCTGAATTTCAACCATCGTCAATATATTAAATGAAGATACTTGCTCATTGAAGGTTTCCATCTCCCTCTATATGCAGAAAACTTTTCATTCAAATCTCACGACCAATAATCATCGATTACTAGTTAGCAGAATAAGTATACAGTATTTCATGTAATAAAATGATCATTATACACAATGTAAGAACAATGAAGGAAAGAGGTAGAGGTCAATAGCTTTCGAGCTAAGTGTGTAGAGAGAAGCGTATTTTCACACACGGCGCAAGAACATCGCGCAATTTGTGTTGAAGTAGGATAAAGTCAAGAAGTGAGAGAAGCCCATGCGCACTGCGGATAAAATTTTATCGCTAAACGCGACACCTGCCTCTTTATCCACCTCCCGCACAAGGACGTCGGCGCTTTGTCGATCCAGTTCCGGACGTTCCGTCACAATAAACATGCATTACTGTTGTTCTAAGTCCAATGGAGACCGGGGCCGTTTATTTTCTATTTTATCATGGCAAATTCGTGTAATTTTTACTATGTAATTACGTGTTAGTAATTTTTTAAAAGATGTAGTTAACTCCAATTATTTTGGCACTGTCCAATATGTGGCGGAGGGTGTTGAAAGAATTCCTAGAGAAAGAAAAGTTGAAAAAAAAACATTGAACCTGGAATTTGGGTGTTGACACTGGGTTAAGCCGGAATAAAATGGCCAGTTCACCAACTAGTATTGAAAATCAAATTGATAGTTTTTTGGAGCAATTCAAGAAAAGCGCATCAAGAGCCATGGAAGAAACACAAAGAACTTACAATGCCAGTAGCAGCATCAGTCGCAGTAGGAGTGGTAATCTCGATCTTGACGTATTGGAGGCCGGTAAGTTGCGTGACCCTTTAATGGAAAAAGTCAATTACTGTAAACTCCTTCGATTGTATATCAGAGAAACGACTCAATCACTTGATCCACCTTGGAAAGTTCATCCGTTCCTTGAAATAAATACTGGTGGGCATTACTAAGGATTCCTGATACTTCGTTTCTATTTTTAAATCAATAGATTCCTAATTGAATTTTTTTATCTATTACAAAAACAGATGGAAATTTATGTGAATATGAACAAACACGATTGAAAATGAAATAGAAAGTGTTAGGTATTCACTACAAAATATCCACAAAAAAAACGTATCATTCGCGTATCCTTTACGCGAGACATCTCTTTCACGCTCGAAGGAGTTTGCAGAATGAATATTCAGTATCGTATGTAGAGCAAAAAAAGATCATGAACATTTAGAGCCTTCTAATTCTTTGGAAAAAGAAGAAACTTTGAAGCATGAGTATGACATTTTAAATAGATAGGCAAACTACCGTCGAACGCTACGTCAATTCATTACATAATAAAAATAATCATAAAACAAAATAGCCGTGAAGAATCAGTAAAATGTCACAAAAAGGAGTATCTCAATTCCAAAAAGCTCCCGCAAAACATGCGGCCGAGTCACGTGCAAACATTGTACCCCTTCCTATCCATTATGACATGAGCCTCACCGGATTGGTCAAAGTAACTTCACCCCCGCTTTCCCTCTATCTCTTCACCCTAGTCTTGAAAATGGCGTCCCACTGTTAACTACGTAACATTGCATATATCTCTCTCACTTCAACTAATTTGCTTTTAGCGTATTACGTACCGGCTGGGGGGCTCTCGGCCTTTGAGTCTTTCCATTTGTACTAGTACTGTCACTAATGGAGACAAAATATTAGCGGCAATTTTTGGCACGTACAAGTGCAAGTAATGCCGGTTTATCTTCAACTCTTTATCGATCACATTGACACCTCTGAAGGACTCAACGCCGGTTTTCTCGTTACTCAATGATGATTTGAATCTGCGATTAGTTTTAATCTGGTAATCAATCTTTTGAAGTGATATTGTGAGTGTTAAACACACTGTGCAGGGGCTCTTTTGCGCGATAGGGGGTGAATCTAATAATGCACAACGAAACGTCAAGTGAATCAGCACATCGAAAGTCTGGGCATCACTGCTGCAATTGTCCATGTCACCAACATTGTTCAACCAAATGCTCAGGTTTGATACTTTATCGGTTTCTCAAGTGCATTTTTTATCTTTAGTACTTTATTTTCATGTCACCACAGGAACGATAAGACCCCCGGATGTTTCGCCTTGAAGGCTTTAAACTTCAAATATCACACTTAGTCTCAAAGTACTTGTCGGAAATTTTTTATTAGATTCGCTAATTTTAAATGCAATAATTTAAATATCAATTTTCATTGAATAGCCTTCTTTCATTGGTAAACGAGCCTTGTGGGAGCAGCTATTGATGGTATTTAAAGTGATAAGGCTATTATTACTCCCAGTTGTGTGGTGTAATCGGTCAAGATCGACTTGGTTCTATCGTGCGGCTTTTGCTGAAAAAAAATTAAAAAAATTTCCTTTCTGCGGTTTTAGTTTCAATGTGTTTACTTGTACACGTGCGGTTCCCTCTTGTAAGAGCCCCTCTCTTTTTGCGCCAATGCACCTCCCTTGGTGCCAACAGGGACGTAACAAAATTACCTATAAATCAATACTCAACTTTTTAAACATACTGTTCATGTTATCTAAATTATATAATTACATTAACCGCGAATGAACTTTTTTTATCGGTTCTAACGAAAAAAAATTTGTCTTAGTTGCAAAATTGATTTTATAATAAAATATTTTGTGTATCAAAAACAAATAATTTCGTTTTCACCTCATTTCAAAATTTAAAAACATTATTTCTTCAACAAATTATTCATATTGCATTCGCCGGAACTAAATTGAACAATTTTTTGAATTTCGAATCACAAAGAATATTGCTCCAAGGTAATAATAATGTTGCTACGATCCTGGCGCGCCCCCACTACGTTTTGTAGAATGAATTTACGTTCGCCATATCGTTCTCTCGTCTCGCTTTGTTATTTTTGATATTTAAAACTTAAGAGGTCTTTTAATTGCTCTAAAATCATTAAATTCATCAAGATTAGTGTTCCATGATACCTCGATGGTAGTAATTCACTTGAAAATCGTGCATTTTATATGAATATACGGTAAGTGAAGCGAAATCAATTGTTACGCAGTAAAGACGAGAATTGTTCGTCTGCCAGTCTCGTTCTAGCGACTTTCGACCTTCTGTAAAGCTGTGCGTTTGAAAAAAATTCAATTTCACTTCGAAACGTCAAATCACAGCACTCGAATAATTCTCGTTGTAATCAAATTGACTTACTATAGTTACAATAAAATATTTAAATATTTTTAGACAAGAAATTAATATTGACAAACGGAATAATGGAGAAAAAAAAAGAAAAAACATCTTCGACTCAATTAAAGAAATTAAAAACCAATAACCCAGCGAGTAAAATTACTGAGTCTGAAATTGAAGACAATCCGGAAGATCTTTTGGAGGAAGAGTTCGAGGTAATATTTTTCTCATCTTCTTTTTCTCATCAAACTTGACAGATTAAAAGAACATGAAAAAACGAAAAAAATTGCAGGTTGTAGACGAGCCCGAGACGAATGAAAAGCGAAAGCAAAAAAAGGAAAAACTCGTTCGTGAGCCAAAATATGATCCAACGAAATTGGAAGACAGTGTGGCACAAGTTTTACAGAGATTCAAGCGCGGCTGTGAGTGCCAAGACGATCAGTGCTTCAAAGGACTCAATCCAGAAGCAGTTTATCGACATAGACTGAACATTGCTGAATTGACAAAAGCAGAGCACGATATGTATCTGATGGGTGTTACAACAGCATGTCTTACGGATCCATATCAAACGGCAAGACACACCGAGAGACGTAGACTACGTGCACAATATGTTTATCAGGGCCGTCGTGTCTGTCTTGATGCCTTTTTATACTTGGAGAATGTAACACATTATCAGATCAAAAGAATAAGAAAACATTTAATCACACACGGTGTTACACCAAGAGTTCACGGGAATCATGGAAAAATTCCACACAATACATTTTCTCTAGACATTTATAAAATAGCTACGGAATTCTTAAAGAATTTCATCAAAGAACAGGAAGTTAAGCAGAAAACTAAAGCCGTTAAAAATGCACCACTTCATTTACCATCAGAAATAACAAGAAAAACTGTACACAATTTGTATAAAGATTATTGCAAAAAAGTTTCACCAGCAATTAAAGTTATGGGCTACTCAACATTTCGTAGATTTATGAAAGTACAATTTCCACAAGTTAAATTTGCTAAATTAGAATTTGTAGTTAGAACATCTGGTAACGTGAATCAACCTAGAATTGATTCAGATAATAAAGAAACTGATAGACGAGAGCAAATTCATTTTGTAACTGACAATACAGACGTTGTACCAATTGTCATTGCATCAGGTGATAGTGAACAGGAGAGTAACGCTTATTTTATCACGCCAGTTAGCAAGTTGCGAGAGACAGTGAGTTATCAGTTGACGAGCAGTGGTTTATTGGTTAATAGGTCAGGTTTACCTATAACAGTAGCTAACATTAGTACAATGTGAGTTCAAAAAAAAGTAGAAAGTATTTCATATAAAGATGAAAGTTTATTTGAGATTAAGTAGATGAATGAAGCTATTCGAAATTAAAAAATGAAATAAAACAATAACGTACTAATTGCCTTTAATTGAGATTTATGTTACTGGTCATTTGAAAAGTGAGACTGGTAGTAACACGATGAAATTGTATATTATAGCATACTTTTGTTTAATACCATAAGGAGACAGTTGTGATAAATCACCCGTAATCATTCATCAACGGATAACAGTTGTCATTAACGTCGTTTATGATGTATTTTCGTGCTATTACATTCTTCCGTACAATGTCTGAATATTTATTGAATTAAAAAAGTAGGCATTAAACGGGATACGTACAGTTACATATATACACAATTTCTAACATCCATAATGAGAAAGGTCAGAAACCTCGAGGGGAGAAGCAGTATATTTCTCATATATTTCGTTGGATACCAGACATGCAACTTGAACCAGTAAATTTAAATTCAGCGTCTCTCATCCTTTCTCTTCAATTATTCAAAAACATTCTCTCATCTATAAATCTATACATATGCAATATAAATAATTTATAGTCATCCTTTCGATCTGCTACGATTATAGAATATTTTGTATTTTTATTTAAAGTTGAATTAGTGGTAATGTATTTGAGTTTTAAAAAAATATCTATTAATAAAATGCAGCTCTAGTAATTTTATTACTCATCAAAATTGATTGGAAATTTTGATGTTCACCGATCCTTGACCTACAGATCATTAACTTCTTCGATTGAGAGCCTCTTCCTTTTACAGTTATATTCCTTGATATATATTGTAGGTAAAGAAGAAAACTATTATCTTGTGTAAGGAGTCAGCAAGGTCACTCGAGTGCATCCCACTAGGTTGAGACCTTTTTCAAATATCCCCGCACCAGTGTGTTGTTGAAGTTCAAGAAGCATTGACTCGGTTATACACACGTGTCTTTCAAGACTTTTCAGCAATTTAAATTAAAATTTTCATCATAAATTTCAAAGGGAACAAGTCATTTTGATAAAGATCTATTTTCCCACCCTTGTTACTTCATTTGCAGAAATTGAACTCAATTTATATTGAATATTTCATTAGAGCCCATAAACCTAATTACTATATAAGGTAATAAGAATGACTGTTGAGTGGAAAAGAATCTAATTTGATAAAAAAAATCAGAATTATTTAATTAGCAATTTTATAATGTAAATAAACTGACTGAAGTAAATATAATTGATTGGGTTAATTTTTTTTAATTACAGAGGATGTGGAGAGCATGACAGGGGAGATTGAGAACGGGGACTTGGCCGTTCGTGATGTTGCGGATCTTCTTCAACCTCAGTATGCAATCATCACTGGTAATTAAATAAAAAAAAGAGAAAAAAAATTGAATCCCCGTCTGGAAAGGAGACTTGGACGAATTGAAATGGCCTGCAATTTTTTCCATCACCTGGAATTCGCAAAAAAAATCCGTTAAAACCGGTTACTCCCGCCGAAAAATTTCATTCCATTGCCAAAAAATAAAAAAAAGTTCACGCCAATCCGATGCACGTTATGACTTATACAATATTAGATCACTATGTGCTTTTTTAACTGCTCGTTAACACTGTCACACGTTTGTTTTTATTTTACAAGGAAAGACGTACGGTGATTATCTTACTTCCGCAAGTGTGTTGTGAATTTCCTATCTTTAATGTAATTTTAAGTGAAGTAATTTTTTCTTGTTTCCATTATCTTCATTTTCCTCTTCAATTAGGTGGAAAAACAAGAGAGGGATGCCCAATTATTACTTTTCCTGATAATGGAAACTTTCATAATTTAACCGATTTGGATTATCAGCGTCTTATGCTTTATCTAACTTCAGTACCAACGTAAGTTGATATACATAAATATATTGTAAATGAGCGAACGATGCAGAAATTCAAAACTTTCAACATCGCAGATTACAAGAAGCCGATCTCGGATTTCATCTGATAATTGACCGAAGAACGGACAAGTGGAATTCTGTTAAGACAGTGTTACTAAAAATATCAGTGAGTTTGAGCGATTCTAAAATAATTGTGTTAACTTTGTTATTTCTTTAATGAGTGATTGAATGGTTTTTTTTCTCAGGCCTTTTTCCCGGGACTTGTTCATGTTGCATACGTTCTTCGTCCAGCTGGTTTCCTACAGAAAGCGATATCCGAAGTCTCGAATAAGTTATTTCGAGAGGATTTCAAATTTCGAGTGATTGTTTTGGCAAATATCACTGAATTATATGATTTTATTGAAAAAGATCAATTAACGGAACAGCTTGGCGGAGATTTGCCGTATTGCCATCACACGTGGATACAAAATCGAATCGTAAGCTGACTTAACTCAAGTCTTTATTTCTCTCGAGTTAATTGCCTTTGTAAAATAATGAAATACAATATTTTATAGAGCTTGGAAAAATTTTCATCCATGACCCAAGACGTATCATTGGCGCTGGATTCTTTTACACGGCGTTTGGCAGAGGTTGAATTCCCAAATAATACTGTTGCTACGACTAGACTGTTGAGTCAGCAGCAAGTCGAGTATAATGAATTGAAAGAGGAGATTTTGAGTGCTGCAAGGCACGGCGAGGCACTTTTAGATAGTGTCAGACAACTGACCGGTAAAGGTACTGCCGATCGGTTGGGAAACGTTGCTGCAGTTGAAAGGTAAAGAGAACTTCATTGAATTCTTCAATTTTGCACGAACAAATAAGATTTATTGAACGGAATATTAATATTCCGTTTTTTAGGAATATGTTCGATTTTAATTGTTTTAACAGAACAATCCAGAGACAAGCTTACAGGCGAACTCATTTCCCATCGATTGACGTGGTTTTTAATTGAATTTCAAAGATTTCCAAGGGAGTTATAGCTCACATAATGAAAAACAAGTTTTTCTTCCCTAACTTTCATAACAAATACATAAATTTGATTCGAAACCATATAAATCGATGGAAAATGTGCTCAGCCTCGCATCAGTTCCTTTAAAATAGTTAGAACTGAAGATATTCCCAAACAAGTATGGAAAGGGAAAACCTTTATTGTTTGGCCGGAACAATAGAATTTAAAAAAAAATGCAGGAATCAATTCTGTCACAAGTTTTTCATTGAAACTTTCATGAATTTTCCAACGGAATCTTTGAAAATTCGATCCAAATATTTTACAAATTTTACGCTACTCCCATTATCTAGAACATTACAATACAATAGTACTGAATTGATTTTTTTTCTGCAGACTTCTTGTACAATTAGAAGAAACAGAACGCACATTTGACCTCTTCTGGTCGCATCACAGTGCTCGATTACGTCACTGTCTAGCTCTACGTCAATTTGAACAGGATTTTCGAGAACTTCAAGCGAGTCTCGATCAACATTTGAAAACTGTCGATGACATGACTGAAGTAGGAGAGACGCAGGCCCGCGTGGATCAGCTAATTCGCGATACCACTTCATTCCAACGAATATGCAGGGTACGTCTGTCTCAATTTATCACCCAACAGCACACTTTCCATCTCCACATATTGAAAAAAAAGTAAAACAACAATGAAACTTTAATTGAACGAGAGCCGTCTCACTGTCAGAAAAATGCACCCACAACCCTTGAGCACATAAATTTTGTATCGAAACCAGAGAGACGGATATTAATTTATATTTGAAAGAGGAATTGTCTCTGGTCTTGATACTGCAAAGCGGTGATAATAACACAATGCACAATTTAAATGCACAAAATCTGTAAATTTTTTGCACCGCTTTCCATTCTTTTTTGTTTTTGTCGATAGTCCTATTTGTTGCATACCATGTGGATTTGGGTCTTGGTAAGCAGCGAAATTAACAAAATAAATATTATTATGTTATAGCTTTTCATTCGATTTCTTGATAATTGCCAAAAATAAATTAGTAATTAAAAAAATTTATATTATGCCGAACTATTTCTATCTTTCCGATAAAAAAATAATGCATAATTTGATTCAAATCTCTATTTGCATTATGTATTATAATTTTACTTTTTACTTTTATTTTCACTCTGAGTGAAGAAATTGTGTGATGCCTCCGAAATTAATTTATTAAACACTCCAGACAACATAATTAAACCATTTTATTGTGAAGTTAGCTGGCACAGTAGCATTTTTAAAAAATAAGGATTCAATTCGCTGGCATGAAGTTTCATAATAAATGATGATTGATCTTTTAATTTCAATGAATAAAATCGCACCGTGCACGAAATATAGAAAAGTGGAACATTTCGCATTATTAATTTCAAATGCTTGTCTCTATCTCCCTTTCTTTCTTTTTTTTAATTTAAAATGATTCGGATGAAATGGGGTAAAGTGGACACATTAACGAATTCCTTTCTGCTCTCTGTAATAAATAATTCACAGGACGGAATTTTTTATGAGCATCCATTTTACCCCGCGTTTTTCATTGCGCTTAAAGGAATATTTAATTCTCTGTAGTAATCAGTATCTATTGGAAGAATATATTCTAATCATAATGTATGAAAAATTGCGTCCAATAATTATTAATTTGTAGGGAGACATTGATAGAGCCGAGGAAGTAATAGCCGCCGGACAACAGTTGCTCTCCGGTAGACATCAGTGTCCAACTGAAGTCGTTGAACCAAAGTGTGCAGAATTACAGAGAGTATGTACAATGTTGAGTCAGAGATTGGAGAGACGATTGCATACATTAACAAAGTGCCGTGAGTTAATGGAAAGAATTGATAAGGTAACGGAATTTGCATGAAAATTTAATTTGTCAATTATTGAAATGTTATAAATGTGGGTTCGTATAAATTAGGCAAACGCCTGGTGCACCCGGGGAATTGAACTTTTGGCCTCGCAAAGCAGCACAATGCCCCCTGAACAAGCGCTCCAAGAGCTGGAACAATTAGTGGGAGCTGCTGAAGAATTTCACCATCCTCGATGCATTTTTCAAGACTCAATAATGCCAGAAACCAAGGCCTTAGTATCTCAGGTATATAAATTATTTAAAAAATCATTGAACTCTGTAAAACTAATGGAATTTAAAAATTTAACAGGTTCTGCAAAGAATCGAAGATGTTTCATTGATGTGCGAGAAAAGAATAGTAACTTTGAAACAACAGCTGGTAAAACCAGCTAGACCAGTACAAACTGTGACCCCAGAGCCAGCAAAACCCCTTCAGCCATCGCCAAATATTAAACCTGGAAGGATCTTGAAGAAAGCCAACACAATGCCAAAGGTAATTCAATATCTATCATTAAAAAAAATGAAATTCCATTCAATTACTAAACTAAAATGTCTTTTAAAGATGGAAATGGCTCCAATTGACGACACTTCATCACCAGAGAGTGAGCCGAGAGACATTGAAGCATCCCGTCAGAAACGTGGGCACGTACTTTCTGAATTAGTTGAAACTGAGAGAGTCTATGTTTCTGAGCTTGGATCAATAATAAAAGGATACAAAATGGAGATGATTAATGAAACAATGATTCATCTTGTTCCAGCTGCATTAGTTGGAAAAGCTGATGTATTATTTGGGAATTTAGAGGAAATTTATCATTTTCATGGTGAAACATTCCTGAGAGATTTAGAAAATTGTATATCAAATACGGAACTTGTTGCGCTTTGTTTTGTACAGAGACGTGAAATATTTTTTCGATTATACAGTTATTACTGTCAAAATATAACAAGATCAGAGAGACTACGTGAACAGATTCAGGGCGAGCCCCAATTTCTTTCAGCTTGTCAACAAAAACTAGGACACAAACTTCCACTCGCCGCTTATCTTCTCAAACCAGTTCAGCGTATTACAAAATATCAATTATTGCTTAAAGATCTTTTGAAGTATAGCGATGAGCCAGTATGTTGTACAGAATTACAGGAGGCATTGGATTGTATGCTAGTTGTATTAAAATGCGTTAATGATAGTATGCACCAAACTGCAATAACTGGTTTTGGGGTAATTATAAAATTGATAGCAATAATCAAAACAACAACTTTCGTATTGACAATCTCATTTCACTTGTTTTCTTCAATTAATTATTTCAGGGAGATTTAACCGCGCAAGGTGAACTTTTACTTCAGGGGTCATTCAGCGTGTGGAGTAGTAGTAAACGTGAGCGTTTACTCAGACTCAAGCCATCGCAGCGTCACATTTTTCTTTATGAAAAAGCCATGATATTCTGCAAACACAGCAAACCACAAGCCCACAATAAGGCTACTTATCACTTCAAGCGTTATGTCAAAGTAAAATTTCCACAATTTTCATTCGTTGCACCATCTCATTTTTATTTACTTCTTAATTATCTCCATTGTACATTCTATTCTTTTGCAGATGTCGCAGATAGGATTGACAGAGTCAGTAAAAGGCGATACAAGGAGATTCGAAATATGGCTTCAGGGTAGACAAGAAGTTCACACGATACAAGCACCAAGTTTGGAGGTCAAACAATCGTGGGTACGACAGATTAAAGGTGTTCTTATGTCACAATTGGCGGAATTGAAGGGGAAACAAAACACAGCTCTTGCTAAATCTAATCATAAGTACGCGTAAGATTCAATTTTTTCGTATCAATTATTATCAACTCATTTTTTCATACGTGAATAATAATTTTATATTAAAATTAAAATTGAAGAAAGCAGAAAAGTGAGTTGAAATCGCATTCTCGAAATATTTCATGCAAACATAATCGTATTCTTTGATTTTTCAGACCCCTACGTCAGACAATATCGTGGGAAGCACAGAGCAGTGTATCAGGATCACTCCGAACACTTTCAGTCGATGGAAACAGTGTAATTTCTCATATAACTGATGTCTCGCACTCAACAGAAGAGGATGTAGCATGGAGCTCTGAGAACAGCAATACAGATGAGGAGGATGCATTTTCCGAGAATCCTGGACCAGCACCAGGTGGTAGATACGTTGCATTAGCTGATTATTGTGCAATAGGACAATCTGAGGTAACAATGAGAGAGGGTGATCATTTGGAATTGCTTAAAGTTGGTTGCGCTGGCTGGTGGTTTGTTAAATTAATTGGCACTGGTATTGAGGGCTGGGCACCAGCTGCTTATTTGGAGCCAGTTAGCCGTAAAACATCACGCAGTTCACAGTCTGTTAATAGTCAAGAGGCTATATGAAATAGGCGTCTAACACACTAGGTTAACAATCTTGTGTGTTAGATACTAATTTTTACCAAAATATTTTTTGCAGCAAATCTAATCAAAGGCCGATCGGGAATTTTTGTGATTTTTTTCTAGCATAAAATATGCTTTAATTGGGCCAGTAGACGTGATAAATCGTCACTGTTGATAGAATTCATTGTAAGTAAGTGATAAGAAAATAAAAATTGTACAATATTTTGAAATTGAACAAACATTTCTGAAGATTTTATCTTTTTTTTTTCTTATTTTATTTACTTTTTTTTATGTATTTGGCAGACTGCTCAATTGATTTAAAAAAAACGAGTTTACTTCAGGCCAAATGAATCTGTAAATTAATTAACTTTTTGACTGAGTTAGCCAGTACAGTATTTCACAATTTAATTTCTTAATAATTTCATCATTCTCATTCCATTCTCAATAATTATTACACTTGTCTCGAATTTTTGGAAAAGCAAATAAAATTAATACTGTGTATATATAATATGTATACCAAATTAATATTCATCCGAAAGCAAATATTCTTGTTAAAGAAATGAAAGAGTAAGGCACTGACAAAACGGAAGGTGGAAAAAATAAAACAAAAGGAATGGAGAAACTTATTGCCATGTTAGAGATTAAGCTAAAACTGTTGGAGTATGTTACTAAGTTGTTGCTGGACCAATGAATGTGTTTGCCAGTAATGATGTCTTATTGATTGATAAGAATGATTTTTAATGGCAAAAAATAAAAGAAAACTATGACTAAACCAATTTCATAGGATTAAATATTGTCAAATTTCCAAACTGCAATCAATCAACACCAATTTTCATGCAATACTAGTTTATAAAAAACCTGAAAATCATACAGAATCAATTTAGGTATTATGAAATAAGTCAGGCATTAAGGAATTCAAGATTTCAAATATACAGTGATTTTAGCTGATGATAAAATTAAATAAATAGAAGAATTGAATGCGCACATGAGCCCAACTAAATAGAAATTAATCGAATAATGTTTTTCAAAGAAGTATTCAGTAATTTTGTTCCCTGAAAAATGAAGAGAAAAAAAATACTGCATGTTATGCACTCGTTGAGGATTTTTTATACATAAAATGATGAACAGCAATAATACAATAATAATTAACTGATGAGCTCGTTTTAAAGCAACAACATATAATAGACAATAAAATTTGTCCATTGTTCTAAAAAACTAAAGTAAAAATAATAGGATAATTCATTCAGAAAAAAATCCGCAGTAGAAACACAGTGTTCAATGATAGAAAATATGAAAAAATTGAAACCCAATCCTTTTGAGATAACAAATAAACTAGGAAAACATCTGCGCATGAAAAAACCAAACTGTCATTAATGGAGAATTTTATCGATGCGGAATTCATTTTTAATATTCAAATATTGGTGGATCTTAATTTGTTGTTCCTTCAACATCGGCGAAAAAGAAAGACAAACATTAGATTCTATTTTTACACCTGAAAAATGATGTAATCAGTGGAATCGCTTCCAATTTTCTGAATTCCTTAGATTTGGAATTAGTAATCTGAGATATTTAATACGATATTAATTTGTATATTTGTACTTTGAATTTACATTATTTCAAATGAAATCATTAGGAATTCCTTTTTTTTATTCTTGAAGAAGAAAACCATAAACTTGTAATTGAGATTGCTCAATTTTCATTTTTCTGTTGATTATTTCGGACACTTGTTGCTCCCTCCAAATACGGAAGAAAGAAAACTTTAAACTTGTGAGAAAAAAAAGTGATGATAAAAACATGATTGACGAGCCGGTCAGTATCGGCTTTATTGTCTTAAAAAATTTTAGGACTCTTTTCTCGATCCATCAGTTGGACAATTAAGATAATACTATACTATGCAATTTTACCTGATAGGATTAGAAAATTCATTGTAATAGAGAAAAAGTTTATAAATTATACAGGAGTAAAGTGAGACAGAAATGTACTTTAATTGTTTTTTCTTTATTTGTTTTCAATTGTTGATTATTGTACGAACAGGAGGTTTTTATTTATTACTGTAGAACAAATTGACGTTTATTTACATAGAGGGAAGTGGAGTTGAATGGTCGAATTGCATTTCAGTGAAAACTTAAATGTTCTATGCAATGAAAATCGCTTGGAATGAGTGTCATAATTCGAAATAGGATTTTTTCGATCATTTCATTAAAGAACTGAGGAAACATGCGTTTCAATTTATTGAAAATTCGAGCGCTTTGATCATGCACCGGTTTATGTGTTTTCGAATACCTTTTTGGAGATTTTTCAAGTAGTCGTAGAGGAAAAATTGATTTTTATAAAATGAGTTATAACTCCCCCAATGAACTCTGGAAATCCATTTAAAACCACATAAATCGATGGGGAATGCGCGCTCGTCTTTGAATTATTGGTCTACGATAATGATAACCGGAGATATTCCCGAAAAAACTGGAAATTTTGGAAAAAGAACCGTCGAATTTTTGAAAAATTCTTAGAAATCAATTCAAACACATGAATCTTCATCAAAAATTTCCTCAGCCTTCGGCTGGAATCATTTCAAAAATTCGATCCCGAACCGTTCCATTGGCATTCCCATTTTACCCCACTTGGCCCTATTTTTTTCCGTAAAACGCTAATAATGTAATTATGTTTTGTTCTTTCATCTTGTTTTGAATTTTCAGGAACGATGTAATTTGTAACTGAGGCATTTTAAATAAAATGTTAACTTGTACAAAAATTTAATTGAAAAAGGACTGATTTATTTCAATTGAAACCACGTAATTAATGCAGTTCGGATACGTTAAGTGAAATTAATTTTACAAAAATAAACATCGATATGGATAAAAATGAAGGAAAGAATGGGTCAAGGGGGGTCTCCGTACGGTCGAAAACACGGAGAGTTGCATGATATCAGTATAGACGAGTTAAGTGAACGAGTGAGACGTTTAATCATAATTCAATTAATTGTTCCATCAATTTAATTAATAATAATTGAAATAATGCAGATCAAAGACAAAAAAGTGATTATAATTGGTCCTGTTAACCGTATGGGCATTGCCTTCTGTCGCGAATTGCTCAGGAACGGTGCTGGTGTATGTGAAAATAGTATGATAATTACATAAGGTATCACAGTTATTTTAATAATTGAATTAACCTCCGCAGAATGTGGTTATTGTGGATGATCAAGAGGCAGCTGCTGATCAAGCGGTAAATGAATTAAACTCGGAGTTCGGACAAAAAAGAGCAATCTGGCTTGCATGTGATGTCTCGAAAAATGTTGAATTAGATGGTAAATTATATCCTAAAAAATAATAAATTTAATGAAATTAATTTAACAATTTAACGAATTCTTTTTCTTTCAGGAGTTTTCAAAGATGCTGTGAATATTCTTGGAGGTCTTGATATTCTCATTAATAATGTTGATTTTATAAATGAATCTGACGTTATGAAATCAGTCGACGTCAATGTCGTAAATTGATAACACTTTTTTAATTCTATAAAATTGCAATATTGTAAAAATGAAAAACTATCAATTCTTTTTTTTCGATAGACTGCAGTGGTTCGTGGAACTCTTTTGGGTGTTCAACAAATGGGAAAAGAATTAGGTGGAAAGGGCGGTGTTATTGTTAATGTTGCTTCAGTTCTGGGTCTCGAACCGATACCGCAATTACCAATTTATTCTACTACTAAACAGGCAATTATCAGTTTCAGTCGATCATTTGCAGTAAGTATAGCAATGAATTAAATTACGTTAATTGGTATTTAAGTTATTGAAATAAATAGTAGGTAATACCTTTCAGCAACCTTATCACTATCAAAGAACCGGGGTGAAGATAATTCTTCTCTGTCCAGGCGCATCAGGCTCCTCAATCAGAGAAACTCTGAAGAATATTAATTCAGATACGGAAATAATACCTGAGCGTATCACAATTCATCCAGAGAGGTAATATTAATTAGGGAGATTCATTGTTTGGGAATATTTCGGAGATTCTTCATAGACCGCAATGAGTCCTCCGAATAAAAAAATCCGCATGAAAAATTATGTAGCACCAATAATTTTCAGGATACTCCGAAACAATCAGTGATACTTCAATTAATTGGAAGTAAATAATTAAATCTTTTAATATTTTTTGAAGAGTTGAAACTGTCGCTCACGGATTGGTCTATGCAATACGATGTGCCCACAATGGAAGTATCTGGGTGTGTGAAGACGGTCAGCCAGTCTACGAAATTCAACCTCCTGACGTACTACCTCAGAAGCAAAATGAGAGTGACCAATCGAGTCTCGACGGAATGAGTTCATAAAATATGTTAAATGTATAAAAAAAAAGAATGGAAAATTTATTAAAATCAATGTTTGGTTGTACTTCAGACCCAGTTTGTTTATTTCTTTATCCTCAATGCGCGATAGTATGACCCGGTCCCCCAAAAAATAATGATTAATCCGGATTAATTTGGTGGTGAACTGCGATGAAATGAATTTTACTGAAGACACCAAAGTTTTTTTTTGCAAAACTCCACTACGTCTTGAATATTAGTTCATGAGTTTTTGATAACCCCAAGCGAACGCGTCAACTAATTATCTCTTCTTAGATACATACGTCGTTGAACGAATTCTTTTTTTCCTAGAAATTCGTGATAACAATTCTTTTTATGAGTCTCCAATTGCATTCTCTTGTACATTATGGATGTCCTTGATGCCGGAAAAATGATGAGACGTGACCTGAAATGACCCGAAGACGTCCAGTTACAGTGAAAGTCGCGTGGCGATAAGCGCCTGACGATCAATCTCCTTTTTTTTCCATCGTTTCACCAATACTTGAAGCATAACGTGAAGATGCAGAAAACGATTGATTAATACACTTTCATGCAAAACCGGTTAGAATCGGTCGCTCTTCGAACTTTGTATTCAATGCATCGCGTCACTGAAAATAGCCCAGTGCAAGCCAGTCAGTTGTTAACCGGATTTTTAATTAATTTTTATAATGATTAAATTCCCCCAATCGCATTGGATATTGCCAAATTATATTTGAGGAAAGAAATGAGTCCTCATTAATGTTGATAAGAGATAATTGTATGTGTTATGTAAATTAGCAATTAATTTTTGTTAAATTTCCACCTTCCTACAGAACCCAATGTTATTGCAAAGTTATTTAAATAAATATCATATCTAGTTTTTTCAGTGTAAAATTCTTATCATCCTCCTCCTCATCGAAAACTCTAGATGACCCTCCCTTCTTCTTGGATCCACGCGCGCTTCGTTTGAGATGATCACGCGCCTTTACCAAGAAGAAGGGGATGGCCACGCGGAGGCGCGTGTACTTTTTGTCAACCAAAGTATAAATACGAATGGGGAACATCAAAAATTTCAGTCCCTTCAGCGACATCCTCAAGAGAAACATCTCTTCCTTAAATACGTGAACAATACCAAACGCTTCTATAAAAACTCATAATGGGTAAGCGAGTACAAATATTGATGAATGAAATAATTTGAATAATTTTGAAATAATTCTAATTACATATTTAATTAAATTTGTGCAATTAGCGGAAAATCATGGTCGCAAAAGCCGTCGTGCATCAGCCGAAGAGAAAGCAAAGGAAATTGAAATAATAAGAGGTCTTGTTTATGGAAAAAACGTTGTTATAACTGGTGGTGCTGCTGGACTTGGATATTCTTTTGTGAATCATTTCCTTCAGCATGGCGCCAAGAAAGTTATTATCATTGATAACGACAATGTTGGTGGTGAACGTGCGATAAAAGCGGTTGCTAAGTCTTATGGTGAGGAAAAGATTGGCTTCATTCAAGCAGATACATCCAACTACTCTCAAATACTTGGTAATTATCTTCGTACATTCTCATTGGTTCTATCGCATTGAATATAAATTATTAATTCATGAATTTTTTCCTTCAGACGCATTTAAAAACATCTCAATCACTGTAGATAGCATCGATATTGTAATTAATAATGCAGGAATTCTGGATGAACGACGATGGGAACGAGAAATTGCTGTTAACATTGTAAGTAAATTGTTGACTCTTCAACTAGAATTATTGTACAGCAATGTTTCAATTGATTTTTTTTCTCAGGGTGGAATGATTTCTGTAGCTACATTGGCAATGCGCTTCATGAGCAAAGATCAAGGCGGCAACGGTGGTGTTTTAATCAATGTTGCACAGTATTTTGAATTTGGCTTGACGGCTCAATTACCAGTTTACACAGCAACAAAGTACTGTATTATTGGACTTTCTCAGTCACTTGGGGTAATTATCCATTTTTATTCTTGGAATATCAATGAGTAGAGAATTAGAACGGATAAGAAGTTTTTATTTTATTGCAGGCTCACAATGAGAGAACTGGTGTACGAGTATTGGCTCTCTGCCCCGGATTAACTGAGACTGCCCTAACTATTGACAGCCCAAATAGACTACTCTCGCGAGTTATGAAGGCTGATTTTTGTAAAAATCTCGAACAACTTTCAATGCAAACGTAAGTATTAATTTTCAGCAAAATCTTTCTTGACGCTAATATATTTAGAATGTTAAATAATTGAAAAAAATATTTCTTCATTTCTTTCTAGACCTTACGTCGTAGCAGAAGGATTGATGATGATTCTCAATTGCGGTGAATCCGGAAGTGTTTGGGTTGTAGAAAATGGAAAAGCGCCATTCGAAATAGTAACACCACATTATCACAGTATGAAGAGACGCTACAAGAATAATTTCGTTGTTAAAAACACGATTGAAAGAGTTCATGGACGACCATTGAGAGAAATTTGCGATAGCATGCGAACGAGATTGGCTAGTTGTGCTTGAAACGCGTCATATTAAAATGCATTGAAATCTTTTCGTTATTATTGAATCTGGAAATTCTTCGAGAATGAAGAATCCCTCACTAGTCTTTCACTTGATGCACTCCTGTTGATAGAGAGGAGTTAGAATGAGAAAATAATTTTTTTGTTTGTAGACTGAGCATCGACTGTTATGAGCTAAGATGAGAGTAAGGAATTGTCTTAAGGTTGTAAATAGTTTATGGAAAAAATGTGGAGCATTAATATTATAGGAGTTATGTAAAGTTGTTGCTGGTTTTACATATTTTTTAAATAAAAATAAGAATGATTGAATACAAATACTCTATTAATTTCTTCATTTCGTTATTATTTTCATAATTGGGGGAATCACAATATCCGCTGTACAAAAGAAACACATTCATTGTCAGAAAATATCGCGTCCAACCGCAAGAAATTACATGCCGTAATGAAAAAACATAAAACGTACGTTTTCCAATTTAATTATTTGTAAATCTTATTCTCCCATCAGACGGATTCTCTTGTAATGCAATTCTCGGTACTAATTATCATTTATTTTCTTTTAATTTTCAGATTGATCTTTATTAATTTTTAATTTATTTTACGTTTTTTTTTCTCAAACAACGAATGAAGTTTAATGGAGTGTGTTTATTTTTCTTGCATTAGTTTCATTTATTTCATTCACTTTGTATTATTTTTTATGTATAATATGTATATATAGACTTATTATCAGGCGGCACCCGGTTTTTCTCTCGGGGACCATACAAAAATAACAGCCACGAACAACTTACCATTTTTTTTATAATCGATCATTGCATTTCTTTTCATTATTTTTTTTTATTAATTTTCTTCCATATTTTATTTTCATCTTGTATATAGCAATAATCACCGTGCAATCACATAATTAAACTCTCGCATACACTCATTACTAGTCTAAACGTTTTGATAAGATCAGAAGAAACTTCCCCTTTTGTAATAATTATATAAGACTAAAAACGCAAATTATTCAATTCTTCTGGCCACTCTTAATTTTCATTTATAATTCATGACTTGTTTTTTTTAATAGTCACTATTATCAAAGTGCTAGGCTGTTTTATTTTGTTGAAATCAATCATGTATCGTCTCCTAATGCTATTTATTTGGGCTCAGGCGATTTTAATAATTCCCACTTTATTCCGTCTCTCGCCATTGATTTAATGGTAAAAAAAAAGAAAATTATAATAATAGTAAATAATCATTAATAAATGTAATACGTAATTCCCACAAGTAAATCGTTTTTTCTTTTCGTTTCCTTTTTCTTATTCTTATCCTGACCTTGTAGGCGCTTAATTGATTTTTTTTTCAAATTCTTTTTTAATATTTATGTGACAATTGTACCGATTTCTCATTATTCTCATTTTAATTTAATTATAAATTCATTCGTTCATTGTTTCAGTATTTCGTCGTTCCGGCAACGAGTTTCATTCACTTATTTAAAGGCGCCCCACGAGAAAAATTGACTATTTTACGTTACGGTGTATGCTTTTTTTTGTTCATTTCCTTTTCGATTTTCTCTTCTATCGTTTTAAATTCTTTCTTCTTTTTCCCCCAGTGAATCCACATTTATTACATATTATTCATACCACGCTTGAGGCATCTTACACTGATAAGCTATCACTCAAATTTATTCGGGATTATTCATCGTCTCCTCTTATTTTTTACACTTCGATTCGTTATTTCAATTCACTCGACGGCCAAAAAAAAATAGTCGTTTTTTCATCTATACCACGAAATTACAAACCAATGGTACATTGTTATCAATGTGAATTAATAAATTTTCATCATTTGGTCTCAGTATTTTCACATTGGCAATGAAATGACCCATCAACTTCCGTCTATGCGGATACAAACCAACTATTCCATTTTAAAAATCCAGCTTCGTGAAACCTTTCTTTTGATATCAATTAATTTCATGCCAAAGTACTTTCGTCATACAATTGGAAAAAACCTGAGACCAAATGGACAGATCAAAAAAATCCTTTCCTCTCATTGGAATTTGGCATTCTCTTTTCACTCTTTTTACAAATCTACGTCTCATGATCCTATATATAAAATACAACCAGTGAAGCCCCGTGAAAAAAAAAACAATTTGAAAGTTTTTCCATTATCATTCGTTTTTTTTCATTCAATTATTCTCCTCCCCGAACCCATTATTTTATTTTCATATCCCATGTATCCCTCTTTGATAAAAATGAAGAAGAATCAGTTGAATGGCCGTCGATTCTTCATTATTATTATTTTTTTTTCAATATATAATAAATTGTATGATGAAAACTAAATTCTACGCGAGTCGAGATTTTGACATTCACGCAATAATTCTCATTTAAATAATTGAATCTGTATCAATGAATATTTCCACTTTAAACAAACTCCCATATTTAATCAGTCCAAAAGTGGAATTAATCAACGATTCAATTAACTTTACGTTCAATTTTCTCATTTTGACACAAAAGCATGTATTTTGTAAAAATCTTAATCTAAGGTAAATACTTATAAAGTGTTTGCGTTGTCGATTTCAAATTTTACTGTAAATCGAGTATCATTTTTTTTTCAAACTCTCTTGTATCTAAATCATTTAACGGGTCAGGGGAGAATGTTTTTTTTTTATGTAGCATTTAAATGATTTTGTTTTTGTTTGCTTTGCTTATTTTTCATTATTTTTTATACTGCACCAGTTATGAGACGACTGTTCTGTGCCTGATTTGAATTCTGTTCATTGCTATTACGATTTTGTCCAGAATTGTGACCCTGATTTTGTCCAGGTTTATTGTTACGATTAGCATTGTTACCACGTTGTCCTCTGTAGTTACCACGATATCCACCGCCATTACCACCCATTTGTCCACCATTATTGGGATGATTGCCACGGTACATGCCACCAGACATACCACGATTGTAGTAGCCACGTCCACGAAATCCTCCGCGTCTCGTTGATGCAACTCCAAATGTCTCGGAGTTTAATTTTCGTTCCGTTCTCCAGTCCGTACGTTGAGATCTTCTAATGGGAATTATACAGCATGGAATCGATTGATTCCGGACCAAGTAAGTCAACACGACAAACAAAAAAATAACATAAAAAACAAAACCACAACGAGAAGAATAAAAAAAATAACAAAAATCATACTATGAAACACACACAATTTAAACACAATGTTATATAATACTGACCCTTTACTCCTCTCTACTGCCTCACAGCTGATATTGTCGAAGAATGATTTGGATTTGTCGTAGTGTACTACATCGCTGTCCTCCTCCGGTTCACCTTCCCCAGCGCCGGTTTCATTTCCACTGTCGTCTTTCTTCTCGTTCTCAGTACCTGCGTCAATCTTAGTCTTTGCTAGTCGAGATCTAGAAGCAATTAAAAACATGTTTAACAATTTTTCATTTCACCACTTTGCATCAAAAGTATGATGTAATTACGGGAGTTGTTGGTACGTAGCGTAAACCGCACAAGATAAAGACACTAGACGGCTTAAATAACGTATCACATTGCTTTAGCATGATATCCACATTGATCGTTTCAAAGTAATTAATGAAACGAATCCGGCACAAATCATGCAATAAATATAACAAATAAAACCATGTTTCTCACCTCAATTCTTCAAACTCAGTATTTGCTTGCTCGAAATCGTAATCATTCTCGAACTTGAGAGCATTCTTAGGCTTTCCACCAGGATTACCAGGTTGATTAGAACGGAAGACACCACCACGACCTCTGCCACGTCCACGTTGCACATTACCGCGTGCAATCCAGCCACCCCGATTTCCACGATTACCGCCACTCTGTGTCATATGTACATTACGATGTCCTTGATTATGCATCTGACCATCGTGATTTATTTGATCACGTTTACTATCGCTGTATTGTGACATTCCACTACCACTACGACCTCTCGTATGCCCGTCACGTTCACGATGCGGTGGTTGTACAGTTCTATTCGTTGGTTTATCACCTACTTTTCCAACTGGCGCCTGTTGAGTCTGTTGAGATTGTGTTTGTTGATGCTGGGGTTGATGACCAACTTGAGTACTCTGATCGATCGTTGGACTCTTTCTAGTTAACAAAGATGACGTTGGAGTCGTTGAACGTGATGCGCCGCTCAACATTTCCAAAACACCTGAATTTACGGGGATAAAATAATTTTAAAATATTCTTTAAAATTTGAATAATTTTGGACTATCAATTGAAGCAAGGTCTATTATAAGGACAATCACATTAATTGAAACGAAATCAATGAAATAATAATGTAAACTCAATAAACATCCCCAGTCACAATACCTTGTTTGTTCTTAATGAGGATGAGTTATTCGAGTTTTAACTGTTGTTGCTATTTATTTGGTATGTTAATTGGCGAAGCATGCAGTTGGGTTAAGAGCGGAAGCGTAATTAATAATAATGAGATGTTAAAAAGGCATTGGAAGGATTAGAAGAAAGAAAAGATTTCAAACTCTGGCAATGGCTCTTATGTAATGTTAAATTAAGAGAAAAAGCAATAAAAATTTTCAAATAAACAAATCAAACCTTGGAATAGCATCGACAGTATGTTACTGCAAAAAAAGAGAGGTCAAAAAGCAGAAAGATATTTAAAATTAAATTGCAAAAGCTTTCGGAAGCAGTGGCAAGCATCTAAAAACGTTAGAACTGGACAATTTTTTATCTTTGATTCTAAAATCTAATTTTTCATGTTTTTAATTCATTTTTTTCTCTTCTCTTCATAGCAAAAACAGTTTACCATCTTCCAGAGATTGATCTTTTGTCAACGGCTTGACGTTGGCCGTCGGCAGTGAATTTGGGATATTGATGACGTTTGGTTCACCAGGGCCGGAGCTCAACTCACTATTCGGTTTGTTCATTTGCGCACGTGGATCCCTCGTGGTTCCCGGCATTCCCATAACAGGTCCCATAGCACCCATTGCCATACTGTATGGTGCACCATACTGACCGCCCATTGGACCCATTTGTCCCATCATTGGATGTCCATAACCTGGTTGGGGTTGATAAGATTGTTGTCCCATCGATGGTTGTACTGTCATCTATTGTTTCAATGGAACAATTGAGTCAATTATTTTTTAATGCTATAATTAATTGGAGTGCCATTTGTATTCAATGATAATTTTAAAAGGAATCATTACCTGCACAATTGCAGGATCATTTGGAATTGTGTTGACATTATTGACAACACGAATATCCTTAATATCAGAACCTCTGAATAAAATGTACTCATACACTTGATTTTGCGGTGCCACAGGAAACTGAGTCTCCCTCTCTTCCGTGCCGAAGGATCGTACTGTAAACACCCGATTAAATTCATATTAATTTTCCGCAACCTCTGATTTCACAAGTATTTTATTTGAATTTATTTTCCACTCTAAAATCGAAAAATACTGATTTGTTTTGTACAGAGTCTGAACTCAAGACAATAGGGAGATAGCAAATACGCATTATAATTGTGTTCCAAGTGACAAGGACAAAAATGTAAACAAATCGTATCGATGAAGACAATGGATAAACCCGGGAATCCATTGTTTATCGTAAGGCAAAGTGGTTTATGGAAAGAAAAATAAAGAGTGAGACGAATTGAAAATTTTCTAGGCGTTCGAATTTTCAAAAATTTCCGTTGAAATTTTGAATCGAAAGAGGGATCAGCATAATCTTCATCTGAATTTAATTCAGTAATTTATAGAACATGAATTGTGCAAAGAAAAAAAATGAAAATTTTATACTTTTTAAAAAATGCATTTAAAGGATGAACAAGAAATGAAATCGGGAATTTCATTTTATTGGCATTGAAATTCATTGGACAAAGAAACCGATAAAAAAATTGCCGGTTATCCCTATTGTTTTGCCCTCTGCAAAAAAATAAGCGGGATAATGAAATGTAGACCAACTAATGAATTCCAATGATTGTGTAAACTAAAATCGTTGTGCAAACGATGATAACACAACTGCTAACAAATTCCAACGAACGAATAACCAATGAGTGAATCGTCACTGGTGAAAGTATTTACCGGATAAAATGGAGCAGATGATGCTAACGTAAATGTACGTCCATCTTGAATTTTGTGAATACGTTTTTTTTTCTCTCCTAGCAAGAAGTAAAAAGTGATAACTCACCATTGGCAAGGGCGATTGTACATTCCTGTGGATCTACGGTAAATAACCTTCCCTCGTATCTTATATCTGCCTTCGATATTAGGCTGATCTTAGAGCCCAGCTCTGGCATCCCAGCGCTCATCTTGATTTAATTTGCGTTTTACGACGATTGATGCGATGTTAAACGATACGCGACACCATCTGACGAAGCCACCAAGCCGACACCGTTACTCCGCTGAACTCGCACTGCTGCCAATTATTTTCGCGCATGCGCAGTCACCTGATTCTCTAATTTGCTTTGTCTTGATTTAAAAAAAATTTATAATATCATTTTCAATGCTCCAAATCATTATTCTCGACTTCCTCTTAATTATATTCATTTGCCCATTGATATTTTATCATTTTATTGAATCAAAGAGATTGAGTCAACTCTATTTGTTCCAATATTTAAACAGTCACGTTGGCAGGATTGACTTCAGTCATTTGAGCAACTTTTTATTGCGAATTTCTGGAACAATAATTGTTTTCTCCAAACATAACTTAATTTTCAACATCAATAAAAAATGAATTACCTGGCGAGGAAAATTATTGTTAAGAAATTGGATTAAAATTGGCTGATAACTTCCAACTGTAAATTGTTGACAGTTATATTTTTGACTTGCGCTCTTTGCACATTGCACCTCTGGCCAAGATGGCAGCGTCGATCGGTAGAATTTGTCGATCAGGTCTTTTAAAGCCTAACAATGCGGGTTTATTCAATCAGGTGAGTGTAACAGTATTTAAAAAATAGTTCAAAGGATTATGAAAAATGAATTAATGTTGTATAGTGGATAATCACGATACTATTCAGTGAAATATGTTGGATGGTCCAACTGTCCACAGATCTCGACTGGTGTCTGTGACCGTCTCATTCGGGTCTATATATGTGTGTGTGTATCTTCATAACATTATTCCACTTATTAATCAATGCAGAAATGATATAATTCAATAATTGATAAATATTCATTATTAATTAAAAATGTTACTGATCATCAGCATCATAGCAAAATTGAATGAGTCAAGTGGAAATGGTAAATTGGCATGTGTTATGTAATATGTTATATACTCTGATTCTATTTGACTCCAATTCTAGCCCATTTCATGATATTTGACGGCAGTATATGACAATTGATACTTCGATTCTATAACTTGATAAATATTGAATGAATTTATCTATATTTTCTATGAAAAAAGAGGAATCCTCTATCAAGTAAAACACTTTGACATAACGTAATCTCTCATCTTTTCAGGCTAGTCAATTCTCAACAGTCAGGGACTGGTCTAGAGGCCGTAAAGCAGTAAGTTTGAACAGATAATATCGTGTAATTCGAAAAAACCATCCCCCCACACTATTCCTCATTCTGTAAGTTACCCCTCATCGCGTTCATCCCATTGAAATTAGTATCTATTTATAGTTTCTTTCATTGTTTTAAATAAAAAATAAGGGGATTCATTATTTGAAATTTGCAGATGATGACGTGCCTAGGTGTGGCAGCCGGAGGTATCGGTGCACTAATTTATACATTGGAGAATTCAGTGAAGGCTTACGAAATTGTTGCCCATCCTCCAAGTTATCCATGGACCTTCAACGGGCTCCTTGCCTCTTTCGATCATGCCAGGTAAATTGCCGAATAATTTCAATAATTTTTAATTAAGGAAATAATATTCCTCTCTAATTCTATGATTTAGTATGAGGCGAGGATGGGAGGTATACAAGAACGTCTGTGCTGCTTGCCACAGTCTACAATTCGTAGCATACCGTCATCTCGTAGGTGCAACGCACTCAGAGGCGGAAGCTAAGCTCCTAGCTGAAGAAATTCAGGTTAAAGATGGACCTAATGAGTTCGGTGAATACTACATGCGAGAGGGTATACTCTCGGACTACGTCCCAAAACCTTATGAAAATGAGGAAGCTGCGCGTTTTGCTAACAATGGTGCTTATCCGCCAGATCTATCCTATATTGTCAATGGAAGAGAGAATGGAACGGTAATTGGTGCATTCAGCAACTTTCTTCCATAAATTTTTTTTCATTCCTTATGATTATTCTTTACAGAATTATGTCTTCTCACTGTTAACCGGGTACTGCGATCCACCCGCTGGTATTGATATTAGGGAAGGTCAGCACTTCAATCCATACTTCCTTGATGGAAACATCGGTATGGGTCAGGTAAGCATGGATTTTTTAAAAAAATTTCCCTCGAGAAATTTCTATACTTTCCATTTTTTTAATTAATCAATCATTGTCTGTGGTTAAGGTTATTTACGACGAAGTATTGGAGTATGAGGATGGAACACCAGCTACCGCATCTCAAATAGCTAAAGATGTTGTCGAATTCCTCATGTGGACGTCTAATCACGAGCACGATGAAAGGAAGAGGTTATGGATTAAGGTAAATTTCATATAATATAATGAGACTTTTCTTCATTCGAATATATCATAGTTTCACTTACGTATAATGATTTTTCGTTTGTTCGATCGTTTAGGGTACGACGATTCTGGTTATTATGATTGCGTGTGTGACCTATATGAAGAAGCATAAGTGGACTACTGTAAAGAGCACTAAATTAGCATTCATCCCTAAGAAGAAGTCAACGTAAAATGTTACATAAACATTTTTATACATTATAAAAATCAGCTGTCAGTTGACGGTAATTGAACAACAAATGATAAACTTGGAAGAAGAAATACCAAAACTCATGAAGCGTAGTTGTATAAGTTGAATAGAAATTTACAATAATCGGGACATCGATTGATGGTGTTGGGATGTGTGCGTAAACTATTGCAAGTGACGGAGTTTAATTGTGCAAGCTTAATTTATCTTCTGATTGCGATGTTTAATGTCCATCCCTAATCCAGCCATTCAACGCCGATATCACGATGAAAAAAATCAATTCGTTCAATGTAAATAAAGAGAATAAAAAATAATTCGATCACGTTATTTATCAGCTCTGATTCTCTTTACAGTATTAACAACAGTTTCAATTCTATTCGACATGAAAAATCATATGAAAATTGTAGAAAATTATTATGGAATGATTAAAGTGAATAAACAATTTTTCTCTGCTGAAGAGAATTGTTGGAACGTACTGCCAATTGTTCTGCTTAAAAGTCAATTCAAATATGTTGTACCAATCAATTTATTATGAAACCCAATCTCTCTGTTCCCATTGGCTGGTAAAATTGATAGATTCATGAACACAAATCCTAGTTTAGTAATATCACTACTTATTACTAGAGATCCCTAGGATTTACGTGCCCACTTGTTCATGAATCTATCAACATTTGTGTTAATTAAAAATCGTGCCCTCTAACGGGAAAAGAAAAATGCAAAAAATTTTGAGGTCTCGAAACGACAGAATTCCACCCCAGAGATTCGTGCACTTGTTACTGAAATAATCCACCCGCTACATTATTTTTCATGAAGAATAGAGAATTCTCTATTCTTCATGCTTTGTCAAAAAATTATAAGCATTCAGTCTGGCAAATTAGTTTTTGATGTTAATAGTGGGTGAAAAATTTCTCTCTTGAGTGATTGGTAAGTTGAACACGTCCTGTTACAGTACATAGTGAAGCAGAATCGGCGTGGCGCCTCTTCGTTAGCAAGTAACGTCATACAATGGTAAATATAAAAGTAGAAAGTTTATTTTTCTTCAAAATTCCAAAACTCCAATTACAACATTGAGCAAAGTAGATTCATAAATTCACAAAAATATTAAGAAAAAAAATTATACTCAACGCCTTCATCTGCATTAAGTAGTTGAAAAGTGGTATAATTATTGGTTAATCCTAATAATCCTCAATCAAAAAGTCAGACTCAAAAACACAATTTCACTTGTTGATTCAATTGAAGAACTAAATTAAAAAACAAATATTTCAGGAGAGATTAAAATGGACAAGTTTGGTACTAATGGCTTTACTAGCAGAGATCCATGGATTTTACGTACCTGGTGTAGCACCAGTTGAATTCAGGAAAGGCCAGAAAATCGATGTCAAAGCTGTCAAAATGACAAGTATCCATACACAATTGCCATACGAGTATTATTCTTTACGTTTTTGTTTACCAAAAAATGGTACATTATTTTATAAATCGGAGAATCTTGGTGAAGTACTTCGTGGTGATCGTATTGTTAATACACCGTACGAAGTAGCGATGGGTGAAAATACACCGTGCCGAGTTTTGTGCAATGATCCATCAACTCCAATGACGTGGAATGAGGAAGATTCAAAACGTGTCATTGAGCGTATTAGGCATGAATACATTGTACATCTGTTGATTGATAATTTGCCAGCGGCCACTAAAAAAATTCACAAAGATGACAGTGTTATGGTTTATCATGGCTACAGATTGGGCGAAGTGCTTGGTGATCAAGTTTATATTAATAATTATTTGAAATTGAAATTGAGCTATCACAAACACGGTGAGAATGTATTTCGTGTTGTCGGCTTTGAAGTTGAAGCACGATCAGTTGATTATACACAAGTTCTGTTTGATGGCAATAACTGTAACCCACCTAGACAAGTTGGTCCGCAATTCGTTAATCCCAAGAGTACTAAATTATTGTTTCTGTACTCCGTTGAGTGGACACAGTCTGATGTAAGTTGGGCAAGTAGATGGGACATTTATCTGGGAATGAGTGACGTTGAGATTCATTGGTTCTCGATAATAAACTCCGTAGCAGTTGTTGTATTCTTGTCAGGTGATTAATCTCGTGTATTTTACTGTTAATTCATAACTAATTTTCATGATTTTTTAAGGAATCCTTACGATGATAATGGTTAGAACTTTGAGAAGAGATATAGCGCGATACAATGCTGGAGAGAGTGACTCACTGGCTGGTTTGGATGAGTCTATAGAGGAGACTGGCTGGAAATTGGTTCACGGCGATGTTTTTAGACCCCCAACGAATACGAGGCTCTTCGCTGCTGTTATTGGAAGCGGAATTCAAATATTCTTCATGGCACTAATCACTATATGTAATGAATTACTCTAATAATTTCTCGACGAGCTTCAGAAGTTGAAAAATAAATTGGTCTTTTCGAATTTCAGTCTTTGCAATGCTGGGAATGCTTTCACCCGCAAGCAGAGGAGCCTTAGCAACGTGCGCTATATTCCTCTACGTTTTCGCTGGACTTATAGCGGGATATTTCTCAGCTAGACTCTACAAAACAATGAGAGGAAGGGAATGGAAGAGAGCTGCGTTTCTTACTGCAATGTTCTATCCTGGAATTGTATTTACCACCTGCTTCTTTTTGAATTTCTTCGTTTGGGGAAAACACAGCTCCGGTGCTGTGCCCTTCACCACGATGCTTGCACTTCTCTGTTTGTGGTTTGGAATTTCATTGCCTCTTGTATATTTGGGCTACTTTTTTGGATACAGGAAACAGCCATTCACACATCCGGTTAGAACTAATCAGATACCCAGGCAAGTTCCTGACCAATTGTGGTACATGAATCCCATCTTGTGGTGAGTACAAATTTCCTTTATACTTTAAAAAACACCTGGCCCATCAAGATTATTATTAATTATTTTACAGTACATTGATGGCAGGAATATTGCCTTTTGGAGCAGTATTCATTGAATTATTTTTCATCCTAACGGCACTCTGGGAGAATCAGTTTTATTATCTATTCGGCTTCCTCTTTCTCGTCTTCTGCATTCTCGTCATATCGTGCTCACAAATATCCATCGTCATGGTCTATTTTCAACTATGTGGAGAAGTAAGAAATTGTCTTTATGTAATATCATTTTATTTTGGAGCAGCAAATCAATTTTATCATGTATATCTATTTTTTAGGATTACAGATGGTGGTGGAGAAGTTTCATCGTTGGTGGTGGATCAGCAGTTTATGTTTTAGCATATTCAGTATTCTATTTTATGACAAAACTCGAAATAACAGAGTTAGTGCCAACACTAATGTACTTTGGTTACACAGCACTCATGGTCCTCACATTTTGGCTGTTGACAGGAACCATCGGATTTTTCGCTGCTTATGCCTTTATTCGTAAAATCTATGCAGCTGTTAAAATCGACTAGTCGGAAAAATCTGTTCGTCAAGTGAGAATTTTCCTGTAATAATTTTTTTTTTATCAATCTTTATTGTGAATCAATGGCAAGTGCGTGGAGGCCTGAATAAATCCAGCCGAATTATTTATTTTCGGTAACTTGGACAATTCCAAATAAAAGTAATGAAAAAAAAAGAACTAATTTAAGAAAGAAATAAGTTAATTATCATAGAAACAACTGAGTAATGTCACAAGTCGTGAAGACATTGTCAACATTATATTTTGTAAAATAATAATTTTTTAAAAATAAATACCGCGTGTGTGTGTCTCGATAGATTGGAGCTCTGAGAGCGACTGGAAGTATGAATGATTCGTGACACTGATTTTCTTTTCTTCTTTTTTAAATTAAAGTAAATTAAAGTTTATGGTATAAAATAAAAAAAAAATTGAATGACCAATAATTGACAAAATAAATAAAATTATTAGTAATCTGTAAAGTAAAAAATCATGTCTGCATTGAGTACTTACTGTTCTTATAAATTTGCAATTGTGGAAAAGTTTATCCAGCACCTTTAAAATTATGAATAAAATTTGAACAAAAAGTGCAACAAGAATTTCTTTTCCCACAATGATTTCCAATGAACAGTACCTCTCTTATTTTATGCTATTCTATTTATTTTATTTACAAGTCATGGTGAAATATTCATTAAGTGAAATATGATTAGCTCTAAAATTATTGCGCTGTTATGAGTGTGTATAAAGTATCAAAAAGAATAAATAAATTAGCTAAAGACATAAAAATCATATCAATAGTATGTGTGTCAATGGAGTTTCAAAAAATTGTGACGATTCATTCTTTGTTTTGCTCTGAATAATAAATAAATTATGATTAGAATTCCACCAAATGTGTAAATTGATATTACTGTTGATTCTTCGGGCATGTAACATTTTGAGTAAGCGTAGTTGTTTGGCGTAAAGAAGCCCTGTAATAGATAGAAAATTAATTAATCTTCATTGTAAAAGAAAAGAATAATAAGAACGGGAGGTGAGGTAAAATGGACATTTAGAGTAAAACGAATTCTGTATTGGATTATAGTTGAAATTTGAGTATTTAATGTAATGAAGACAGCTCCCACAGAGCGAGAGTAGTCGAAATAGGACGCTTCGAATGATTCCATCGAAAAGCTGAGGAAATTTATCTTACGGGATTATTTAAGAATTCGAGTGTTTCGACTATGAATTAAAAATCAAATCCTTCTCATTTTCAATAATTTTAATTTTTCTTCTGGCAATCACTCTGGTTCTCATGATCGTAGCGATGAACTCCAATGCCAGCTCAACGCTGAGCTCAATCCCCATCGATTCATATAATTTTTAATTAATTATCCATTATTTTAAGATAAATATAGAGGAAAAGCTGATCTTCATGAAATGCGTTAGGGGAAGGTGGGGTAAAATAGACACTCGAATTGAACGGTACGAGATAGAGATTTTCTGATGATCCCATTGCAAAGCTGAGGAAATTTGTAGTAAAAATACATGTGTCAAAATTAATTTTTTTTATTTCTTTGAAAATTCGGAATTTTGGTCAAGACTTGAAGGGGTCCTCCTTCCGAAAATGGAAGAAATTCACTTTTTTGGAAATATCTCCGGTTCTATTGGTCGTAGCGCAAAAACTCAAAAACCAGCTGAAAGGTGAGCTCATTTCCCATCGATTTACGT
>JABSMS010009901.1:0-60084 GCA_018902275.1 Aleiodes sp. PSUC_FEM 10030003
GTACTATTTATCTCCATTCGGAAGAGCACCTGGAGACACATTGAGGATTTTGCAAAAAAAAAAAGATTTATGACATTAATAACTTTAGTTTTTTCACAATAATCTCATCATTAAGAGTATTTTCTATTTCATGGTCCATACACTACATTATTAATGGAATTATTGTTCGAATGGAGAACAAGTTAGGTTCAATGTAATGTTTCCGCACCTGACTTACGTTATTATGAAGAGGGTATTAAAAAGTCGATAATTACTTACTAATAAAAGAGTAATATTCATACGTTAATTGAAAACTACTCACAAGACTCAAGTTCATGAGTTCAAAAGGAGTCGCATTGTGATGATTATTAATCTGCATGAAGCTTCCGGCAGTTTTACTCTCCATCCTGACCTTTTCATCATTTAGGTCGCGCAGTGAATTTGCATGTCTAATTTTTTTCTGCTCTCAAGCCTTCAGAAATATTTGATCGTGACGATGAAAGCGGAAGTTCAGACAATTATTACTGATTATTATAATAATGCAGTTTATGTCCACATTTTTCTTTTTTCTTCGATGATAAAAATGAATAAATTTCCCTGAGACAGTGTCACGCAATATTTTACATCCATGAATCATGAAACATTGTGAAATTTTAAATTACAATTTTCAGTACATTTGAATATTAAATTGATCATAAAAATTCATTTTATACTTTCTTGGCTTTTTTCACTTTAAGTTGATCGAGAGACTTTGTTTAGCAGCTTCAGCTACAATTGACGAATTCACTGTCAAAAAGTGCGTAAAAGCATCATGTAAAATCGTAAACAGAAAAAAATTATACAGTACACATTGTTGTCGACTGACAACTCAGTAAATTATAAAGTCACATAAACCAAAATAATCTGGAGTCAAAAGTATTGTGCCTCATAAACAAGACCGCATGTTGCGTATATGTACTGCAAAAGAGCTTACGAGGTTGAATAATAAAATTGCGTCGCAGAGAGAAGAAAAAAATTGCAAACGCAAGCAGCATCTCCTCAAGGATATAGTCTCTTATGTCTCACGTTCAGTTCTGTGGTGTAAAGTGCAGTCAAGTCCATCTGGATTGTGTTACGATATCTTTTTCTTGGATTACGACTACGTGATTCCACGTGTGCAGGAAAAAAACCATCAAGATTCTTATTTCAGATTAAAGTTTAATCGTAAACTGAGGAAGAGAATCATTTTCTGGATTGAAGAAGAATAAACAATTATTTTTTCAGTCAATTTCTTATTTCCAGCAATATGAATGAAATCATTTAATTCGAAAGATATTCTTTAGCCTCTGAGAAAAAATTTTCAATGCAATAAAGATTTTGAGGATCCTAACAGAAGCAGTAAGCTTCCTGAAAATCCAATTCCTCAAAGATGACTCCCGCTGTGTAGAAAGTACATCCGGTAGATTCAGTGGTGGCTTTACGTCAATTGCGCATGTTATTTACAATGAAAAAATAAACATAGAAGTAAGAATTAGATCTCAAGCTAAAGCGCAAGAGATGAAAGAAGTCACTTAGAAAGTGCTACCCATATATTTGATCGTTTTAATATGGAGATTGGACTGGTAGATGAATACGGGGATATATCGTTCAATGTTTGTGGAAAAGAGAGAGAGGAGAGTGGTGAATCGAAAAGATCGACGTTCTCGCAAGGTCGACCGGTGTGCGTTCACGAGATTGCAGTTGGATTCACCAATGGACACTCTTTAGATGCGTTTATAGGCAATGCAAGAGACCGGCTAGAAAGTAGTTCGGATCACCAGTTTTAGAGTTGATTTTTTTATTTGCTCAGCAAATACGGAAACTGTCGTTAATAATGATGACTGTACTGTGACAGCGTCAAGTAACACTTTTCGCCTCATGAATTAAAAAATAATTGAATTTATTTTTCTATTTGACAGTCAGGCGGACTCATGAATGAAATTGGAACGAACCATAAACATTCGCTGAATTTTATTCACTTTCCTTTATTCTCTTCTTTCTCAGATTGCATGAAACAAATTTTGATGTTAAATAAGCCTTTTAGTTATTGAGTAATTATGACAATCTATCTCGGAGTAAATGATACGTCGCTCGCTGACTATCTGATGTAATTAAATAAATTAGAAAATTTAAGAGCGCTACGTTAATTAAATAATTGTGTCAACAGCATGAGGTAAAACTAGAATGAATTTTTCAATCTGATACAATAATTTTCCCATTGGTTTCAATTCACTTGGGAATTACAGTAGATAAGATGCTTCAAACGTTACCCTCAAGGCAATAGACATATAGGTGATCAACTTTCTCAATTAGCCGGGAGGATACTTGACGCAACGTGTGTCACTGGTTTGGTAATACACCATCTCGCGTCCGTTGACTTTCCGTTAAGAATATTGTCAATAAATTTTACAAGCTTTCAGTAACGGCGATAACAATAGGAAATAAAGAGGGCAACAAAAAGAAATTAAAATAAAAGGAAGCAGGTTTTGCAAATGCTAATAAAAATCACTGATCACCGGTTAGAAAGGAGAAAATAAATACAGGCAATTGCAATATGTATCGATCAGCTCGTAGCTATGATTTGTGAGGGAAGAGTTGAGTTTCAAAGTGCGTCGCAGGTCCAAACAACTCTTCGACATTATCGCCCACTTGGTGGGCGGGGATTCGTCCTTTTGCCGAGTAATCTAGAAAGTCCTGTTAGCGGAGTCTATTTGAAGAGAGTCAGTGCATCCGATACCTTATGGCAAGAATAGTTGTTTTCAAATGAAAGCACTAACTTTGGATTGATTTCCTCATTTACGTCCATGTACTTGAAGGATCTATAGATCCTTGGGAAAACGAATACTCATGATGGTTCGGAAATGATTTTTGTCTCCATCAATAGGAATGGAGTATGTGAATGACACTTGGTTGAAAGAATCTCGAGTAGTTTGATTGGGCAATGTATGTGACTAGATTCTGGTTCTAGACTCTCAACTACATACTCCATGTATGTGTAGTTTACTCGTTAACCAAGTGAATAGAGTATCAAATCGGGAAAAAACGTTTTACTTGATGTCACGATTGATCAAATATTGATTCATCAATCATTGAGCTGGGGGTGATGACTACATGTATGCAGTTGCATTAATAACTGTCACAACTGAAATTACATCCTTTCTTTTAATATTTCTTTAGTCTCAATTACACGTTAATGACTGAATAATCATTACTGCGATGAAATAAAGGCATTTATATTTATCATAATCGTTTATTATGATGCTGAAATGTTTCGTTACACTCGATAAATGTTGAAGATTAATTGGCGTTGTTGCAGACTAATGTGAAGTGGTGAGGGAAAATTGGAATGTCGTAGGAGCGAGGCCGAGTCTAAATTAAATCTGTGCTAATTGCCGTTGGGTATATGTACGTTGTTCCACGCTCAATGGAAAAAAAAGCGCTTGGCTGGCTTTGATTGGGACTCTTGTACTGAACCATGCGTGTATGTAACATTCTGATACGAATAATCGGTTGTCATCGTAGCACAAGTTGCGACGCGTGTCTGTCTCTTATCACTTCGAAATATCAGGAAATAGACTGGTTTCGAACGACTGATTAAAATCTAAACACTATCGATTATTTTCTACAAAAATTAAACAATTTGAAAAATCACATTTTTTCTTCTCTCCAGCCTCCTTAAATGCAACACAATATGCACTTGCGAAATCGCATGGGATGAGTATTTATAACCTGTCGTTTTCTCTGCCACACTTTAAATACGCACACCAGCTGCAATGGATTGTAACCTCGGGAAAGTAATGTGTTGTCTCTGTTTCATATCTCCTCTAGGGTAACATCAGAGAATAGTTATGTTTTCTGCACTGAAGGGGGAAGTCTGAATCTGAATTGGCATTGTGTTCTGACCTTTCCACTATTTTTAAGCGGCCCGCAATATTTTCGCTTGGTTACTAAGGAGGATGCATGAGATGGAAACATTGCGTGCACATTATTCAGAATGTACTGTGAAGTTTGAGTTAACAAAGTTACGGAAGAGATAAAGTAACACACGTGTACTCGACTGGTTGCGTAATCATGAAAATTTCTCCAGTGGAATTTTGGTGAATTTCGTAAGAGCTTTTTGGTGTTTATTTTTTTCTCGTACTGATTTAATGTGTCGAAATTTTCGCTGAGATTTCTCGCATGGCTGTTCTCCCAAATTTGTGCGAGAAAAGATACATTGAAGATTGGAACGTTCAATTAATTTTTCATAATGGATGATAATGATGGATGTGCTCTCATTGAGGGTCATTCAGGTTAGTCTTGGCAAAGTGAGCGATTCTCTTCATACACTAGATATGCTGGGCAGCTCACACCGAGGGGTCAAAATGTTGTATTCTCTCACCATTATGAGCCCATACTGTGCAACTTCATGAAGTAAGAAGAGATTCTTAGGAGTGCAATGACGCTGCACATAAATTGCAACAGTCCCTGTGGAATATCCTCTTTGATCCTCAATTCCTTTTCAGCTTTGTACTCAACGAGCCACATCTTCTTTGGGTCTTTTCTATTCGTCCTATTGGAGAAACGGTACGTAACTTCTTCCGTAATACTTCATCGTCGGCCTGGTGGCGTTATCGTGCGTTGCCACCAAGAAAGGAGGAAGCTATCCTCACACACCGACACACATACTCTGTGCTACCTCTTGGGAAACTAATATTCCGAGGTTAAGCCCAGGTTTGGCGGAGTAGAAAAGGGGGTAAAAAACGAAATTATTATACGAGCCCCTAATCCGCCCTAACCTGAAAGACGAGTTCATCCGACCCAGCGTGAGGAAGGTACCGTTGGCTTATCCAAGGAATTGGAGAAAGACCAAGGATTAAACTGATAATACTGGCTGAAAGAGGATGGCATCAACTAACAGCTCAGTATTACGCTCTTACGTTAATAAACTTGACATGAGACCAATGGTGTATATATTGCATATCGCTAAACAAGATATGAATATTTTTATGTGGAAATTCATACATTTAGAGAAACATACCTCTGATGGTTTCAAGTTATCTTACCGTTATTCTTTGAATTTGCAGTCACTGGACTCTGTGGCTTTGTGTATTTTTTTAGATTCTATGTAAAATAAGAGAGAATAGATTTTATAATGTTCATTGAATTGAAGAAAATTTATTAAATTAAAAAATTTCAATAGGCATTGTTTTTTTAAAGGTTTTCCGGACGATCGGAAAATGGACGAAATGTTGTAAACATTTAATGGCCATTTTCAGATCCAATTCACTGAGAAATCGGAGTTAATTATCGCTCCAGATTTAGAATGAAGAGACATCGACTAACGTAAATGGGGCCATGGGGTGTCCATGGGTAACATACTGGAAAAACGAGTGAAGGCTGTCTGCTTTTTTCTCTCCCTCCACTTTAAAAAATAAATATTTTCTCGTTCAAACAGACATTTGAAGAAAAGTGACCTCTACTGACCTCATGTCAGAGATTAATAGGAAGAGGATAGGTTTGTGCTAGAGGAGTACAATTTATCAATCGCGTAGTGTGCCACACCATAGCGCGTATTTATGCGTGAAAATTGTCGGTGGATGGGATGAGTAATTATCCGATTAACTGGAGATATCACTGCCATGTGGCTATTGAAAGTGAAAAAATGGAAATCATACATTCTTGATCAGGTATTAAATTGTTCTCACGGCGTTTACCGATATTCCACTGTATTTAATTTTTTTTCCTTCACTTAATTCGACTACTTAGTTTTCTGAAAGTAGTGACAATAAAACTGAAGAATGCATTTACCGTTTTCCTCGCGTACAGATGAAATAAAGTAAATGAAAGGATTGTGCGTTTGATGTATAGTCGTGATGTTGCGTGCACATTACAAAGGCGGAAAGAAGATGAAACTAATGGAAAGTGTGTTTTTTTTCCCCCGGGAAGTACGTTGTATACCAGTAAAAATAAATGTCTCTATTTTTCCCAAGTATCCTTCTAACTCAATCAACAATAATTTTTTCCCCTCGCCATTCGATATCGCTGATTAACTAGATAGAAAATGATTCAGAAGACATTTATTTTCACAAATTCAATCAATGTAAAAAATAGGTATTTCCTCGAATTTAATTCCTTCATTCCAACTTATTCTCACTTCTCTACTTTCGCAAGCCTATGGATAACCAGTCTTGTTGTAGACCTCATTTACTCAAGTACCAATATAATACCCACTGATGCCAAGGTACCAGCTAAACTCTTCAGGACAAACCATAGAATCATCTGGTTGGTAAAGGTTTCTTGTGAGAGTGGAGCTTTGTCGGCTCTCTCGTTGTGCCCTGGTACTGAAAAACGTTTAATAGTGCTTCGAGGTCGGTGATGATTATACGAAACGATACACCGAGGGATGACCTAGACCGCAGGAATTGCATTAAACAAGATAGGCAATGTTGACGCCTTTTTGGATTCCGTATTTTTTTTAACTACTTTGGAAGCCAGAATTAACCCCATTTTTCCCAGTAAGGAATTTGGAGAAAATCCCCATTATGCTTTGCGGAATTACTTCAATCGGGTGGATTATTTTTAATGGCTCTTGATGTTGAGTTCATGGGTCATTGAGAATTCAACAGATGAGTGATCAAGAGGATCCTTAATGCACTTTCACGTGAATTAAAAGTGGCAAATTTCTTGACGTAAATTGTTAGGGCACACATAAGGTGGATTTTAAAGGCGGGCAATCCTGCTTGGCGGCATGGGGAAAGCAGCCACACGTGCGTTGCATTCGTGAGGTGGAGAGGACCTTGACCTCGAGGTTGATCCACGAATTTTCAAGTGGAACCAAACCAGTAGATATAAAGTTTCTTGTTTGACAGTATAATTGAGATCTTCTTCGTATTATCTTATGATTTCATTTGTAAAGAATTCGTTGTAAAAATAATTTAAATTCTTTCTAAAACCATAAAATGGTGAACCGCATAATTTGATGATGTTTTTTTCACTTATCCTTAATAATGTTTGAATAGTATAATGACAAAGAGTGTGAAACTTTTTATACTTTTAAGAAATAAAAGAGGGAATGATGGAAGATTTCTGATTTGATATTTTATTCCTTTACCATTTCAAATTAATAATCAATTTACGAGCAATAACAACAAAAGAATTCATACGAACATCTTTGTTGTGTTTCTATTCTTATAGAATTCAAAACCCATAAAAACATCGTCTCAAGACTCCATGGCAACTACCCAAAAATCACGAATCATTCATCACTTGATCAACATTCAATTTCTGATTTTTTATAAAACGTGTGAAATATCGACGCAAGTACGTATTAACTGTGCTACTGTCCCACGCATTTTATGATCGGAAGCCATTCATATCGTTCTATCACATCTGATACACGTAGCATCTATTACTGTCTTCATGATAATCTCAATAGAAATGATCCCATTGAAATGCATACGATATTCTTCATCATTCCTGAATACAAAAGAAAACAGCCTAGTATTTCATGTGGGCCTGAATTATCTTACGTTCATGTAGGTGGAAGATTTTTTTAATCACTCATCATGAGACATTCTATTGTCTATCAATATCATAATTCTTACTAATTAAATTTCTCCATCGCAGAAATGGATTTTTGATTGAAAAAAAAATGAAATTTATTTGATAGAGATGTTTATCAATATTGAATCAATATGCTTCAAATATTCCATTATTTTTCAATTTATCGTTACTTCCGTTTCATATTTTTCTTCGCATTTTGTCACTCAACATCGTTTGCTGTCTTAAAATTTTATGATTCACGAATGAAGAAGAAGAAGAGAATGCAATAAGAATGTTGTTCTATGATAAAATATTTCAGTTGCAATTGCCTCTAACTCACGACTAAAAATAAGTTCCGTTAATAATTAACGAGGTAGTTTGTATTTAACAGGGTTGATCGATCTAATTGATTAGAATCGTGGCGCCTTGTGCTTCTACCAGCCCACGTTTGACGCATCGTTAAAACCCAACCAACTGAAGAACACTATCTCTCACGTGGAATGGTAACAAATTGCATTGAAACATGTTCGCGGTAGAACATGTACGAAGATGTGTCCTCAACTCTCATTGCAAAGTGTTTCGAGCCCTGATATATCGAAATCTTGTTTCACGTGTCAAGAGGTTAATTTATTGAATGTAAAGTATCAAATCCAGAATATTGTGGTTCACGTTTTTGGGTCAATAACTGCTTACATATTTCGCCTCTTAACAAATTTCAATACAGCGAAAAACAACAGTGAATTAATCCATTTTACGTGAATTAACCAATTAGATTCAACTGGTTATGCAGTACTTAGTCATCGGCTTTTTATTACTCATTAAGTGATGGTGACACTTTGTCATCATACCAGTCGTTACCTCATGGACATTACAACCACGTTTGTAATTATGTAATATCCATAGAAACGTAATATGGCTGATTACTTATGTTACAAAATGAGAGTTGCCGTAGTAAACCGAAGATTCTAAACATTGTTACCTTTGCGAACGTTATTATATCATTAATGTCCCACTTAATAATTTTCCTCATTCGCTAATTGAAAAATAGATTTGATTTTTCCATGATTCTATGCTCTCGTCCGTAGATTGTTGTTGCTTCGAATGCAGATGTTAGACTCCAATGGAGAGTATGTTGGGTAAACTATTCAGGGCTATCTTCCGGACAGTATAATTTCAGCTTCAGGATGCTGACGAGAGATCCTTCAATTTCTTTGCTGTATATAAGCCGTCGTTGAAACGAGTTTCATTTAGTTCTGCGGTTTCTGGCAATACCGTACCATTAGGTCTGATGAACGTTTGCGGTTACGTCATACTCATTTACGTTCCTTTCGGCGCGTTTTTTCACTCTCTTCATATTCATTCTTGCTAATTTTCTTTTCTTTCTTCTATCCAACAATGTTGGAGAATTTGTGCTGGGTGCTTTCAAATATTTAGCTTTGTTTACAATCTAAAGAATTGCTTTGAGAAACTGCTTGTCGAAGCATGAAACATTGTTAAATGTATATGAAGTCAGTGCAGTGTAATTCTGCTTGAACAATGATAATACTTGGTCTGAAGGGATGTAATAGTTATTTTATATGCGGGTCTATCAATGTTCGATTTGATCTCAACGATAAAGCATGAAATCGGTTACTGGGTACTTTCATTCTCAGATATTGCACAACATACGAGAGGATGATTACGCGGGTCAGGTTCAAGAACCTTCTATGCTCAAGGTTATAGTTTTTAAATGTGGGGGAATTGGTTTTTAGGAACGAAGAAACCTCAATCAATGACTCTGATTATCCTCAATATTTAGAATCAAATTCTGTGAGTTGAAAGTGAAATCCGATTAATTTAGATAGAAAAATCATAGATAGAAAAATGAAACATATTCACCTGATTTGTATGGTTAGATTCAAGTAGTATCTGGAAAGAAATGAATCACGAGAGGCTGTCTCTCCCGTACTATCTACCCCGACCAAGATAACCTGGCTCGGAGGAGGAGAATGGCTCCTTTTTTCCAACAGCCAGACTGGCCTCAACTTTTAATAAAATTCGATCTCCCGTATTCCGGCCCACTGCCAGCATTATTTTTCGCCTCTCCCCCCAGCAATATTTCTTCTTTTTCCCCGCTGGAATTTGGAGATTGTGAAACTGCAATAAATGCAACGGTTTATATTATCAATTCACATGTTTATGTGCATCGCAGACAGTTTTTCATTCAACGAAATTTCGAACTTTCAGAGTTTCTTTAGGTCAATGTACGAGAAGACTATCATGGAGAGTACGATCTTCACTCAATTCAGTCTACCATTTTTTTCGAGTATCCAAGAAAAATAATCATCCCCATAAAAATTTATTGAAGCGACAAATTTTTGCAATTGCCGAAAAAATGAAGCACTGAATAATCTAACAGGACAATCCAAAAGTTTCTTCTGAAAGAGAGAGAAATATTCCTTGGAGCTATCTCAATAATATTTTTCATTCTACAGTGAGACTTTGATGAAGCTTTTGTAAGATTTATTACAAAAGATTTATATATATTTTATTCTGGATGGAATGACCATCACTGGCTCTTCCTCGAAGAGCCAGCACTAAACCAAAGATGGCCAGGATGGTGGCTGAACGAGTTTTAAAAATACTTCTGGCGCATGAACCACAACTTTTCTTACCAATTTTTGGCGCCACTGTTTTTTTTCGGATAAATCCTGACTTCAGAGTTTCGTCATTAATTTTTTTTCTGTCATTTATACCTTTCCAAGTTTGTTACAGAAAGTGCAACGAACCCGAAGAAGAGAGAGAAGAAGAAGAACAGTTGCGTTGGTGGTCATGGAAATATTATAGGTGTCTATATGACTTGGCCACAGAAACCGAATAACTGGAGATCACGGGAAGTATTGGAGAATATTCTAATACACGGTGAAAAAGGATTAACGAAAAGGAGTGTGTTTGTAATGACTATTCTAGGGATATACCCCATGAGAAATTTATATGATGACATTTATAAATAAAAATGTGATATATATATTTTATGAGATAACAAAAATTTATGAATTCAATATTTCCGCATAGAAGAACCAATACAAGATAATATAATTTGTAAGGCGAGAAAAATCGCGAAAATTTTTCGGAGGAATAGTGAGATAAAATCTGAAGTGGGAAAAAATTATCCCGTTACAGACAAACTCCTGTGTATATTATACAAACTTTTGTACGAGTTCTATGTAGTAATAGAGCTTACTGCACTCTGAATTTTCAGCGAAATTGAGTTGTTCCGCTAAAAAATAACAAATCCTTCCAAGACAACCCGCAGAAACATTGAGAACGAGATATCCACAAAATTGTACTGTAAATTCTGAGTGGCACGTCGCCAACTTGGGGCATCGTTCGTCATGCGTTATATTCAACTAAGTTCTTCTCTTCCTCGTTTTTGTTTGCATTATTTTCTCATTCCTTTTTATTCTCGAGTGCTGAACTCGCCTGACACTGTTACACTGGTCATGACTTCTTACTGTGATAACCCCACATTTCCAGATTCTTACTTAACTTGAAAATATACGTGAAATCTGCACAAGAACGTGGATCATCCTGTGTAGACCATTGCCTACCGTCCCATTGCGACAAAACACGCTTCCGCAATGGGAATAAGAAAAAGGGTCTCAGATCATAACGAGATACAGTTTATATTTAGTCCTTGCTACTTTTTAACGTTCTCACGGTATGATTTCAATTATTTTCAAATTCTTCTCTGAATATTTTGGAAAAATATTTTTTTCATGCAAAATCAACGTCATGAGGGATTATGACAAATTACTTTTTTTCTTACTATGATCTGTTCTTTCGAATAAGAATAAAAATATATCGATTTCAGAGTAGAAAAATTTCCTTCACGAGGCAATGAGTCACATTAACCATTCGATCTAAAATAAACAAAATCGAGGAGAATCTCCGAGAAAAAAGGAAGTAACAATAGAACTAAGAATGGAACGAATAAATACATAGAGATGACGTGCCTTCATACTTACGTCGTGACATTCGAGTTTTCAGCGTGACCCTCCTAACCATGATACTCGACACAGTATTATTATTTCAGAGAAACTTACATAAGTAGTTTCGAGTTACATCTCGTTAAGCAAAGCAAGCTGGTGACTTGAATTACTACCGGATCCTAAGTAACTCTGACTTTGCAACCGACTTATCAAAGCGCCAAGTACCACAGCAAATTAAACTATATAAAAACTACGCCGGAAATATTTGACACTGGTTCTTTATCTTCATTTAAAGACCCCCGAAAATTTCGGTCAATGAAAAAATAATTGTGCAAAGGAAAGAATTAATAAGTGGAGGGAGCAATTCGAATTCGTTACTATATGTTTCTTTTTAAGCCTTTTGCCCATTTTGTCAGCAGAAAATTCAAATGCCGCAGAAGTAGTGTAGCTTTGAAATAACGCGAAAGGAACGGGGCTCCTGGTTGAAAAAAACCAACGCAACAATAAGTTCTTTTAATTTTTTCTATATGAAAGTAGGAAAATTGAAGGAAAAGACAATCATAAAAATTAAAAAAGCCTCTCTGATTGCAATCGCATGAAATTTTATACACTAAAAACATCCTCTCCTCAAGTTGGAACGCGGTAGGTTGTAAAACAAATTCCCACGATATTTTATTTGGCATATTGTCGCGTTTGTTTGACCAGATGCATGTAGCTGAGGCGAAAGCTCCATGGTATTGTTGGACTGCGGAAGAAGTGTCTTGTAACCCCTTAGAAAATGTTTGAAAGTTTAAAACAAAACTACCTGATCAAAGAACATGGATGAAAAAATTACAAATTTTTATTCCTCAATTATTTTTCCATCGATAGTGATACTTTCAGTGAGTTTATGTACAGTAGAAGATGGGGCGCCAGGGAGAATGAAATCTTACGATCCTTTTATCCACGGATACAAGCGTGTAACACCATGTGGGTGGCCACTAATATGGGTGAAGGTAGAGGCAACAATGAACATTTTCACGACTCCAAAACAAGTGTGTTAGCCTACGCGCGCAATTTAGCATAAAACATTAATATATAAATAAACGTGACAATACGATGAAATGTAGAAAAGGAATGGTTAAACGGAAAAAATAAAAATTATTAAACATTTGCAAAACGAATAGGACAAGAAAGACAGTTATATTGCAGTGGAAAGTTCAACCACGTTCATATGAAAAAAAAAGTAAAATAAATAAACAACAGGCAAAAGTCAAAGGCATCCGGAATAAATCCCATTGGCACCATCTAACTTTCCTCGTTCAATCGTTTTTATCCAACACCCAGTACAGATATTCTCTTCCTCCTTTATTTTTCTCTAAGCACTATTAAACTTGAGTAATTTAATATAAAATATGATATATTAGTTGTTTTATCACGATAAAGAATTTAGCCGGTGTGGAAAGTGCACCTGAGGAGTTTGTGCCCCAACGCGAAAAGGATCAAGTGTCTGGCATTCACTCAAACCGACTTTCCTTCGATAATATGCCGCCTCCAACAACACCACAGAAGGCATACCGTGTAAGCAATTAATTATAAAATAAAATCATTGCAATATTTTCGTTTATCTCCCGTGCCATCCTCGGGGTCTTCTCATCTCTTTGTTACTGCTAAAAGATCATGTGAGTCAATTTCGTCGGTTTTTTCCCTTTCTCGTTCATCTGCTCGTTTTGCTTGGTATTTGTTTCAGAAATATGACACGATGTGATATATAGCAGAATAACAGTTTCATGTTTTTCAGGAAAGCGCATCAGGTGGATGATGTATTGTAAAACCTAGCAGGTGCTCCTGAGGTTATATCTAATCAGTTTTAATACCATGCTCATGGAATTTCTTGACCCAAGTGTTATTCTTTTGTCGCGAGATATTTTTTCGATTTTCGCACGGTAAAACAATTATCTCTGACCGACTTTTCGATTCCCATTCGAAACCCTCTTCAGGGGACATTCATTATCTTCTGCTATAACCAGTTACATAAATATTATTAATTACTGTAATATATCATATTTGAATATTCGTATAGGAAAACATTTTTTCATAAGAATTATATTATATAATATGTTTGATAAGTTAAATGCAATGGATCTTCTGCATCAAGAGCCACTGGATCATAGAGAAGTTCCAATATATTGTTGTCGATTAATTTTCATATAATTCTTCTGAAAAAATTCGTCAATTGAAAGACTCGCAAACTTATATTCACTATTAGACAATGATCTAATATCACCGCACCGTTATGATCACCGCACATAATATTGAACCAACATTGAGAGAACATGTGCTGCCAACATTGGTGGTCGAAATTATCGATCGTTTTTTCATCGTTAACCTTACACAATTTGAGACTTGGTTGGTAAATTGAAACAAAGTGCTTTTCAAAATTTTCCTCTAATTACAATGATTTGTATTATTATATCCTCAATCTCGTGATTTATTAATACATTTATGTACACCGATGATGTGTTTATGAGGCAAACCGAGGGAATGTCCGTAGCATTCCCCTCCAGTGCTGTTGGTGACCTGAAAGTGCTTCAGTGTCATTAGTTTCAGTCCCGGACGTTCCAGAGTGAAGGATTAAACTCTCGTGGGATAGTGTTTTGGTCACGATTAGATACAAGTAGGGATGAGAATTTTATGATGCCATACTACGTCTTTATCCCACGGACAATTCAGCCTTATCACTTTAACAATCGTGACAAGTTATAACTTTGGATTAAATAAATGTTGCAAACCTTTTGAGCGCACTCTCACTTTTTTACGACAATTATCGATACGATGATAATCAAATTTATGATTCATAATGTTTAAAGAACAAGTTGTTAAAATTCTTTTTAGTGAAATTATTTAATGACTCATTAACAATTCTCATTCGAGAATATTGCAAATGAGAAGAACTGGAAAGCTAGAGGATGATAACGATCATGAAGAGTACGATAAACGTTACAATGTGAAGATGATTCTCTACTAATAATGAATTTATGTAGATTCCTCTCATTTGCAGCTGATGATTACTTCGAATGAGAAGAAAGTTACTCGAAGAACATTTTTATTAAATTCCGATCAATCTTTGAGTTACTGACACTACCTGTGTAATGCAGGAATTCATTAAATTTTTATATATCCTCCAATAATTATTTTTCTGAACCTTGAGCGATTCTCGTCACATGAAAATAATTAGAAAGTAATTGTGACTAGTATAAAAAAATCAGTTAATAATAGTTGATACGTCAGAATTAACTGCTCAAGGTTCGACTCACTGAGAGCTTACGGTATTCCGTAATTTTAATTATGTCTTCAAATGATGATGCCGGGAATTTTGAATGAACCATGAAAAATTCGAGTAAAAAAAACGGTTTTCCTTAACATTACTCTCGTGTTCCCATTTCTAATGCAATTGTTATCCTTATCCACGTGACGTTCTGGTCTTCATTACTCGAGAAATTACCGATCGAACACGCAACTGGAAGTAAACAAAAGAAATGGAGGTAGGAAGAGAAGTAGAGAGAAAGAGGGGATCGAAACAACGGGACATTAATAACAGTGTCCTGCCTCAAGGGGTAATTGTATGGATAGTATGGAAGAATATCGTTTATGGGCAACGAGGCACTCGACAAGAGCACCCGTTACATAGGCGAGTCATTCTGATTTGCTACGAACCCGGGCACGTGGTTATTCGATCGTCCCAATGAGTTGTGATTATAACGATAGGAATGATTGTTGATGGGTCAATAATAACGGGCCCGCTCTATTTGTTTTACATTAAATTTTTTAATATTGGTTTGAAAAAAATTTATTAACTCCTCTATCGCGATATGCTCAGGATTTGATAAACGTCCCTCTGCATAATGGCGTGCTAGGTGGTATTTAATGGTGATAATAATGGGTGAGCTGGAGGATGATGAGGTTAAGAGAGGTTTAGAATGATAGGAGGGGAATGAAAAAAATAGAGAAGTTTATAGAGAGTGCTTGTTGCCGGCGGGTTGCGTCGCACCACGCGATAAGCGATCGCTGGGGCGAGAGGAGCTATAAAAAGAAACAGTATAACCCAAGGAGTGTATCGAGGGAGAAAGTTCTATTAATCGTATGCGCGTGTATTGTGGATGGGCATCGTTTAAAAATTGAAATGAAAAAAAATATTAAGAAGGATGCTTTTAAAGTAATGCATTGTAGAAAAATCCATTGCACGACTCATAGAAGAGTGAAGATGCTGTGAGTACGACACAATGGTGTGCACTATGGGTACTCATATTATTGAAGAATGAAGCTGATTCTATTTCGTTGTAGTAGTTTGCTTTATTATTCTAAGGAGTCACGATGTGTCTTTCGGCGTCGCGTGTTTAACTCCAAAGTTATTTCATTTTGGTACTTGGTTAATTAACATTATCATGACCCCAAACATGAATCATCGTGATTTTTTTTGGCAATTTCATATCTTCTACAAATTAATATTGAATAATTTATGAAAACATTTTAATTTGAAATGAGTTTCTGTTAAAAAATGAATTACTCAATTTTATGAACGAAAATAAATATTTTAAACTTTCCCGGATGACTCTTTAAATTCAATACATTTTGTAATTTACAAATTATGTACGAAGTAATAAATCAAATGAAATTTTAGAAATTTTATAGTTAATTACTCGTAATAAACTCACTTATCGGAGAATTCAGTTGTCCACATGTAATAATACTTACGATGTATATAATTCATCGTCGGAATATGCGCACGGGGTTGAGATAGGGTCGGGACCTTCTCTTCCGGTCGACACGCGATGCCCAGATCTTTTTATCTCTCTCTCTTTCTATCTTGGCGTTTGTAACGTGCGGGTGTTCACCATACAAAGATTAATGATCGTTGTTGTTGGCCCGATGTGTCGGTGGTCCTTTCTGAGGAAGCAGAAAGAAAAGTATATAGAGAGATAAAGAAAAAGCTATGGAGAAATGGGAATATTTCGCTACAACTGAGTAACATTAAGAGTTTATCCCCGTAGGGTAAAAACCTCAGCTGTGTGGCGTTTCATGGATTACAACGTGAATTCACGGAATTAATGCACATACGTATGTTTGAATCTCGCTCGGTTCCATAAAACCAATGTAACCTCTTTGATAGTCCAGTGAACGTTATTAATCGTCTTGTTTCACTGTCATGCACATCGTACTGGAGATAGTAATCATAAAAATCATGACATTGTTGCGTAGTATAAATTGTTCAATACATTCATCACAAGTCGGAAGTTCAAAGTTATTTATATTTTTGTATTACCTAATGTTTGCATATGTAATTGCATCGTGGAGTTTTGTGCTTTCCGATCATTACTTTGGAGCAGTCGATTAAAATCATTCTCGAGCTGCAGGAAATGCATTTATCTAGCCTCTTCATTTGATCTCAAAATAAATATTTTTACTTGAATTAAAAAATGATACTAAAGATCGCAAAAAATTAATCGGAAATACGATTATCAAATAAACTCTCAGTAAAAGTGAAACAATTCTCAGAGGTAAATTTTTATACGTCTGTACGACTGTTAATTGTCGAGTTAGGAAACAAGAGCAAAATTCTTTTTCTACATTCACTCACATGATGAGTTCTGAAAGCACGTACTTATTTACCTAGTATTGCAGCTGAGCACCCTCGGGTGCCTCACTCATCTAAAATACCGCTAAATTAATGCTCACACTCGTATCATTTACACACTCGTGTCTCAACTGTGAATACTTTCACCCGTACTTACCTCTATGTACAAAACTTAACTTCCCTTTGTAATGGATCCTTTGGTATGCGAAATGTCCAAACAATTTTCACCACTTATGTATATAATATGGAGTGATTAAAATTCCCGGATGCACACATAAACTTGGCAAAGTAGATAAAATCCCAGGAGGAATCAGACTTGTTTTTTTTTGCACTTGAATAATTTCATTGGTAATTCGATTCCGGTAAATTAATTTTCACCTTAACCCGTTTTAACATTTCCAGGACAAGTGCAGATATGGCAATTAGCAATGAGATCGTGAGGGCGTGTGCCCTCAAATTGAATTAAAAATTATTTGAAAAAAATTAATATGTATACTCAATTGAGCGAAGTAAATTTCTAATCTCGTATTAGATGTTTTCTCGGAGGCCGTCGGCACTTTATGAAACTTTTGAAAATATAATTCCGGCCTGTCTGTCCGGGTGTACTCTTACATTCGATCAATCTAAATCTCCCATGAACAAGTGGTTATAAAACACGAATAAAATGCCAGAAGGAAGATTATCCTATCCCTCTCTGCGAGTGTCTTGTGTTCTCTTCAACCCTCTCCACGAGATCGAATTGTTACTCGGTTAGAACTGGATTAATTCATAATAAATCAGTGAGGATTTCATATCCATCACTTTCGTCATTTTTCTTTCATGAAGATCTTCGTGGATTCTGGACGAAAATTAAACGCCTCTGTATGTGGTGAGATCGTAACGTGTGATTTTCCACACCGTACCTAATTGGATCTTAACGATGGCTGCATGAGATTTAAGAAGAAAAATGTGCCGTTTACACGTCAAAGAAAAAAAGGCATCAGAGGTCAGATCATTTTCTAGACGATGATTGATTTGCCGATTTTTTAAATCAACCTTTAATCATCACGATATTAATGATTTACACAAGAAATCAGCAATTTGGTTGGAAATCTTAACAAATTTTCGAATCGAGACATTTTTTTTTACGAAAGTGAATTTTTTTGACGAAGAAAAAAAATGATACTCGTTAATTGAGTTTCTCGATTGTTCATAAAAAATTAAATTTTCCCATTGACGATACCCTGGTGAATGAAAACGTATCGTTAATCTCCCAGTATTTACACATGTAATTAATCTACAAATACGTTATCAGGTACTTATTTTATCACGTACGAGAGCCAAACGCACTGCGATCTATAACTTAGAGCCGGCTCGTATACGCCCGCTTAAATCCTCCTCAGAAAAGCAAGGAACGTGGGAAAGAGATTAAAGCAATCCATATTGTACGAGAGAAAGGGGGAGTGAAGAGAGGGTGTTTCCTTGTCAATTGGTTTTTCTCTCTCATTTGAGGAATCAAGCTCGCGTGGAGAACGCGATAGCCGTTTGCCATTTATTCAGAATAACTGTGCCACTTTAGAATCAGTATGTAACATATTGTGGACTTTCTGTTCTCATCGTTGAAGAAAAAAAAAAGGAGGAATAAAATAAAAAAATATTCTAAGTGGCTCATATGTAATAGAAAATCATCAAAAATACTTCCTATCACGGTTAATGTATTTTCTCCATCAAATGTATTCACTTCATATTATCGAAATCAAAACGATCCATTATAAAAAATTAATTCTAATTATATTAAAACATCTTTAAACGCCTTTTACGTAAAGGACAACCGTATCGAACGACTTTCCCGCCTACACTCATTTATATATACTGGGGTATATAATAATATGTGGAGTCGTAATTTAAATGGTGATATTACAAGCAAGTGGATTCATGTACTTTATTTAATTCATTACTCAGGGTACATATGGCCAATCTAAAAATATTTCGATTTCAATAAAAAAATCGTTTTTGAAGTACATAGAAAGTTAAAAAGAAAATTAATTGATTTACTTCGGTAGTAATGACTGAGACGTAAGAAAGATTAATTCATCGAAAATTACTTGAAAAAAAACTTTCTCAATTATAAATGTCTTTTCATTGAGATAAAAATAATTTCCAAAGAAAGGATCGCACTGACAAAATGAACGAAAATTAAGCGTGACCGTTACTTGTTATAGGAATTAGATCAGAGATATTTTGCCTCATATATAGTTAATGCCATGGGTCATAGTTCTTGTGATGATCAGGTCATTCTTTATCGACAGTTAATTAGCGTGGCATTAGTTTCTGAGTTATTAAACATTAATTGGTCTATAGCCATTGCGTTCCTTCCTGATGTCCTCATTCTGTTAGGCTGGCCTACTCGTTCAATACAGAACCCAATATGCCAACGTGCGCGAGACTTCACTTGTGTAAAACGATACATATTGAGGCCCATTTGTTTTTTAAAACTGCACTGCAAAGAGAAGAGGCGAAAGGTCCTCGTCGGTTTAATATGTAGTGTATTTGCAAAAGAGCCGCATGCAACTGCTTAAAACTTAACTGATTGTGTATGTATGCATACAGTACACACTGTTACGGACTCGGCCGCCGCGGGATTAATTATTGGATTGGATATTCATCGCAGAAACTCAACCAACTCAAGAGTCTATGTAGCTGCACTGAATACATACAAGAGAGAATCTACCCGACTTCGTAATTAGTGCTGAATTAGTAACGCGTCTTGATTTCTTGATATTCAATGCTCGATACTGTTTTGTTTTCTGTTTGAGGAAATAAACGTTTTTCTACCGTCCTATTGACCTTCATTCCATTCTAACTATTTTGGAATTAATTACTATTACCATCATTATTTGAGCCTTGAAACTGTCCAAGTAGCTGGGGATTTTACTTAATTTCTGTTTTTTCTGAAATGATGATTCTTTGAAAATGTTTTTTCATTCTATTTGATGGAAAATTATTTTTGGTAGAATGTTGGCGCCAGTATTGGTCCATTATTACCCCAATATTGCTGCAAGTATCCGGGCTAGAGATGTAAAATGACAGTCATAATTATTTAGCTTCAAATACCAATATTACGTCAGAATGCAACGTTTTATTCGATAACTATACATGAATAGACAAAGAAAAAAAATAGAACTGTTATCAAAAATCAGATCACATTTGGGATATTAAATAATAAATGAAATGGATACCTTGAAGCATAAATAAAAGAACTATCATTCAGAATTACATATCAATTTAAAGTTACGAAAGCGATTGGTTCAACTTAAAAGAGCACATAGAATTTATAGAATGCCAGCACAAGTCTGTGATTGAATAATAACAAAGAAAGAACTAGTAGGAATTATCATGCTTGAGTAATGAAAATTGAGCCTGTGTCAAACTTTATTAAGAGATAATACTGTCATTATGAAATAAAAAAATAAAGGACAGAAGTTTCTCAGATGACATGTCTGTAGAATAATAGAAGTGAATTCAGTTGCGTGGCAAATATGATTAATCCAAACTCATTGGTTATTGCGTCCAGTTATTTTTGATGTTTGTCTAACGAAATATAATTAAAGATCCCTGTTATTAATGTTCTAAAGCTATTGCCAAACGAAGGAAAGAGATAGTCAGTAAATTCCATGTAATGACAGTCTAAAAAAAATTGACATAGATATTTGTTTATCGTCGCATAATAGATCAATCGATTCCTTAAACCATTACCGAACTACTTTCGAACAATGTCAACGATTCGATTATTGCATTACATTTTCTGTTAAAATAAAATGAAATTCTTTCAGAAATTGACTCACTTGATCATTTTCACCTTGAAAATCAACGCAGATTCCTTTTGTCAATGTTCTTTACAGTTTGTTACAAAGCATTTACCGAATCCCCAAAATTATTCCCATTAGGTAAAACTTGAAATGTGAAAAGTTTGATTAAAAGAAAAATTTATCAGTCTCTCCCTCAACTTTCTGGATACTCCATTAAGATAAAAATCAGAATGGAACTCCCTCATCTGCGTAAAAGACTCAACGAATTTTCGAAACTAATTAAACAATTCTTGGAAACCTCAGGCTCAACAGAATCAATAACGAACTTTTTGATTGTCGATAAAGGCTATGGAGTTCGTAGACCAATTCATGCGTAGATAATTGCTTCAATCCTGCATATGGCTGGAAAATACTGCACCGTTCTCTCCACCCCATAACTTCATACTGTCCTGCACAATATATTACCGCAGAATATAATCAGGAAGGCTGAAATAGTATAGTACCTCCTATAATAAATCCCGTCACGTGATTTTCCTGTCAAAATCAATTTTGTACTGTCCCTTTGAAAATTCACGCTCCGTCAATAATTCAATTGCCCCTCTTTCTCTCTCGCCCCTCCTGTTTTCATACAAGTACCCTAAAAACATATACTTGATTAACAACAACTTCCTGCAACATAAATTCTACACAAAATGACAATACATGACGCAAAAATATTTTATTGTTATGACACCTTCCAGTACAGCGATAAATTTACAAAGAAAAATAAATAAGGAAAAACAGCAATTGTGGGAACATAAACGAACAATGGATTCTGATTATTTTTAATTAAATATTGTGAGTATGTAACATCATCATAAACTTCCAAATCAGTTTTCTTTTATGCAGAAGTGAAGAAAAGATTTCCCACTCTATAGAAAAAGGAAACCATGATCATTAAATTAATGTGAATTTAATCATGATTCTCTCAGCAAAATTTAAACTAAAGAATATCAAAGTGCTTTAAAACTATTTTCAATTAACCAAGTAAACTATGTAACACTGTCACGAACTCTACCCTAACATTTCCTAAATGCAATTGAATGCAAATAGATAAACACTGGGAAAACAAAAGAAATAAAAAATCTTCAGTATTTCTTTTGATCTCAGTCAGTTGTAGTCGTGACCGAGTGGAAAGTCTCTGGAGCGGTTGGGAATTACGACTTTGAATGTAACTAAGATACAAGAAGAAGCTTTCGGGGGACCCCGAAGAAGCTGAATACAGCGAATGAAACCGGGGCCGCGTGACATGAGTGTATATTCATTCCGGAAGCCCGCGCGGTGTCAAGAATACATTGCGCGAGATTAATTGCAGGCATTAGTACGATTTATCGAGCTCTGCCATCGCATCTAGTTTGTATTGCGTCTACGCATGTGCATTATACTATTGGAAAGAGCACCCTCCATATATTTCGATCGGCATCATTAGTCAAAACATGTATATAATACCTTTCTGCAAGTTGGAACATCAAAATCGACGGGACAAACTAATGTAGTCTCATTTTCAATTGAAGAGAAAACACCGAGTTAATAGAAAATGAACGGTTAAAGCAGGCGCCCGTTAGTTTTCAATGTTTCCTTCTTAACTCCAAAGCAACTTGTGAAATATATGATATTTCATTACTGATTGAATATGTCGATGATTCTTGTTGTTAATCAATTTATACCATCTATTACTCATTCTCCATTCAATACTGAGGTGAAAATTAGTGAAAAAGTTTTTTAATTCATTTCGTCTGTTTATTTTTATGTAAATATGAAGTTGCATATTTGGATTGAAAGTTGAATTAATAAACTTTTGATTAATTAATCAACAATTTTTCAATATTTTATGCCTGGGAAGATGCCGACACGTAAACGTCGAGTGGAAAGTACAAATTAATTATCGTCATTAAATAAAATCGAAATGAATATTTGATAACTTTTATAAAAAATCTCCATAAAAATTATGATAAGATGGAAATAGTTATGATAATTTATGCGCTGATGATTTTTTTATGTCAAGAGGTGAAAAGTAAAAAAGTTTGTAAGAAACTATTTTTCAAAACCCAAAAAGGTGAAGGAATATGTTAAGTGATGCTCCATTCGAAGACAGAAAAATGTAGATCGTAAAAATACTCATAAAATCTGTGAGATTACCCGCAGGCTCGTTTTCCGTGGGTGCCTTGGTGTATCGACAAGTTACCGTTTTTTTTTCTGTCTCTCTCTCTTTTCATTCTTTTAATTCCCTTCCTTCTTCCGTAGTCAGTGTCCTCAAAGACGACCGAGGAACTACGCATAGTTTAACAGTCCCCCTCGTGTGCTCACGTTGATATGCAATCAAATGAATGAAGGCAATTCAACCCCACTTTACGTGTGTACATATACTAGGGCCAGTTCAATGCCAAGGCAAGTGCAATTACTATCACGCAACGGCGTTGAGAGTACGCGCCCTCTCCTAATGCTATTTCACTGTCTATGACCTGCACTATATTCAACATTTCTAGATTCTAATCGTTATACCATTAATCAAATTCTTATTAGAATAATTTTTTTTAATAGCTTTGAAAGACTGTGGGAAAGAAATTAAAACGGAAGAAGGTTAAAATACCTTGAAAACTTCCTAGAAACAGGGTCAAAAGTATCGGTGGATTTTTTTTTAGTACTTTAATCAGAATTGAAAATTTATCATCACGAAAAGCTATTTTATTTCAAGATGGAGAATTTTCAGTGAATTTTTCATTCTACGTGCGACAATTCGTCTCTTTCTTTTATTTTCACGTGTAAATATTGCATGATACTTTTTATCGAGTTACTGTTACAAGTGTCCCCTTGTACAGCAGGTGTATTATGTTCCCCTCTTCTTTTTTTGTTTGCTCACAACCATGAAATTCTGAACAACACATCACATTGATGAGAATTTATTCGTTTTTTCGGTCAAGTCCGATTGGGAACATCGCAAAGAAAAAATAGTAGTTGAATTTTAAAGCCAATATCTGAAGTAGGATTTTTTGTATTATGTCAAAAAGTCATAGATTGTTTATAAATTTTATTCTTTTAATTATCGACTTATATTGAAACGTGGCGTTTTCAATTTTAGAATTTTTATCAATAAAAATGCTGTATCAATTGTGAATGTGAAAATTATGATGTTTTTTCGTTAGAATTTAGTTTTTGTTAGAATTAAATAATATGAAATCGATTTTTTTATTCTCTCAAGCGTTGTTCCAATCGAAAGCATGGGAATATCATGAAACTCTTTTCCTCCTCGATGAAATTTCCCAAATACATCCAGACATTAAGTAGCCTCATCCAATATAGTTGTCTTGATGTATCGCGTGTGAAGCGCGTAATGCTGTGAATGTACACACGAAGTTGTGACGGTGAATGAGAAAGGCGTTATGGAAATTGAAGAAATAATGAAGTATAAACTACACCCAGGTATACGGTGCAGTATTTTTTTTCGCTTTTCACATTGTTACAGTGCGTTCTGATGATTATTATCTAATTGAAGAGGTACTTTGGAAACAGTCAACTGGAACTGTGTGAAGTAGGCTACTCAATTTCATGCAAATATTCCTTTATAATTCTCGTGATATCGTGAAGAAATTAAGATGTTTAATGGGAAAAAAATAAAAATTTCAACGGATTGAACGTTTCTAAGAAATAATTACCACAAAAGACCGGATAAAGCATATATTCACAAAACGTTTCTAAACTTGTTAGTCACAGAAATGAAAGAATAAAGATGAAAAAAATTAAAAGATGAAATGAACGACTGCTCTAGTGTTTCTAAAATAGTTAAACTGGGCTGGAAGCGTCCAATTGACTGATCGCCTAGAGGTAATGAGCCATGCGGTAGAAAGATAAGGAAAAAAAGTAGAAAAAAATAATGGGGGAAGAAAAAATCGCGTGTTAAAGAATCGGCAGAAGAGTGAAAAGGATGAAATGGAGGAGCGTTGAATATAACTCAGGCGCTTCGGGCAAAGAGTCTTTGGGTCTCGTGGCTTCGTAGACCTTGAGGATTCCATACTACCGTTGCGGAAGACAAGAAATGGGGGGAAAGGGCATTTCATTCACCGAAGTTCGCTATATACGCAGCATTAGCTACCAACAGACACTATGCTCTTTTCATTTTTATTCTACCTTTGATTTTTTTTCCTCGTGGTGATTAGTCTCGCAGAATCTCCACGTTCACCCGTAGAACCCGTTAACATCTTCCATTCTTTCTATTTTAGCTTGAATATTTTCTCAAAGAAAGATCAAGAAATTGTCTGATTGAATATTTTTTTCTTCTTTATCGGAGAGAAAAAACAAACAAAGGGGTGAAACCATTAGAAAAAAATTTGAGGCTAAAAATAAATACGAGTAATAAATTCTGAGTTTGTAAAAGTCGTCGGTTAGCTGATGTTTACGGCTCAAAGGTCGTGAATGTCCGGCGGGGTCTGTTGTTTGTACCACCAAATTGATTGCAATGTTGGTACGAATGGTCAAGGATAGGTCGTTTTACAGTCACACATGATTTTCACCGGGTTCAAGGTGTTTTTAAATTATTCGTTTATCTCTTTTGAACTAACACAACTCTCAATGTATAGAGAGAGCCCTGATGGGCAATTATTGAACGCAGCATGATCCTTGAAATTTATTTTAAACCAAAAGAATGGAATACTCATTTTTAGGTGAGAAGAAAATTCCTCACATATTTATGAACCAATTCACTTGAGGTTTTTTCTTTCTCTAACTCTTAGAAGAAGATGTCAGAGATTTGAAAAAAAAATAAATGAAACGAACAAAGCTCCCATTCGGAAGCAAAAATAAAGAATGGCAGTTTCTTCATGAAATAAGAATTTAATTTACATCATCGTTTCTGCAATGGAATAATTCAATATTTTTTATTAAATTCATTTGTATCACGAAAGTGAAATTGAATGATTAAATATGCGAATGAATTCCATTATCGAGGCCTCACAAACACGACCATAGAATCACGACGTCAAACGACATTATCCATCGTTGTCACGATGCATGAGATGCATTCCAAACCTTTCAAATTCACCCGCATTCCCTCATCTCTTCTGAAACATGGCCATGCAAAAAGGACAATGTTGGCTCATAAGAAGTCAACTCTTGGCATCGTGACGTCCCCTGCGAACCAGTCAACTTGGGTGATAGTAACATAGGTCACGCCTATATGTTGGTGCCGCGGGATAATGTCGAACCGCTGTAAATTTATGGCGAGAATTTTTAGCGATACGATAACGTGGGAGTCGACGTAACTCCTCGTGTGTTATGTTGCGACGTATGCGCAGGGTGGACTCGTCCGCTATTTGCTTTCCCCTACGTTTTCATTTAATATATTACCTGACTATCGTCGAACATGTCATCCTCTGCAGGAAAAAAAATCCCAACAAAAAAAAAGATTTAATCTTTGATGTTTTAATTATAAAATTCAACTCTAACAATGAAAAATTGTAGAACTTTCAACTTTGAGTGTGAATGACCCTGTTATGTCACCGACCGGAGTTACCGGGTCTTTAAGAGAGTCATCACGGTGTGAAAAGGTCATTGCTATTCGTAACTCCTAAGTCCCTGTCGTAATTCGGCGCAAAGAAACAAAATTATTCAAAGGGCATAAATAATTTTTTTTCCTTAAACAAAAGATTAATGAATCTAAAATTTTTTTGTTCAATTTATTAATCGTAAAAAAAAGTTCATTAAAAATCGATTAGAACATTACGCTCTTCAAGCATTTTGTTAGTATGAAACTTCGAAATTGTATTGTTCCAGCATGAAGAAGTGATTCTAAGAAACGGAAAAAAATATAATCATTTCGATTCTAATGAATCAGAAAAGAATCAAGACCCATTTTCTTTGTTTCCTTTGAAATTGAAGAGAAAAAAAAATTCATTCACTTAGAAAAGGGATTATTGTTAGCTCTAAAAGCAAAACCCGATCTAAATATTTCCTGAGAAATCGAGAAAAAAAATCCTTTGAAACACAGAGATCGAATGAAAAAGCAAATTACCCGACATTTCATCTCGTCTGCTTGATGTAGGTGACCTCGTATCTTAATTACCTGCGCGCAATGCAACAAACTACTATCCCAATTGGAGCCAGTAACAAACTTTAACGATCACTCGTAGGTAAAACATGTATACGCAATGAGAGTATATTTCCTTCGGGATAGCTTCATTAGCGCCGGATAATCTCCCCAGTGGCGGTATCCACGTCCTTAGAAAGTCACCGGATGATCGGCTACGATGGCCACAATCTCGATAGCAAAATAAACCTTACAAGGCAAAGAGCTCGAAGGATACACAAGTCATGGTCATCCCCAGTACATCCGTTTTCCACATTGGAAAGAAAAAATCAGCTCTATACATTTCCTTATCGTTACAGTGAAATAAAATCTTTGAAATTACGCGAGTCACACGACGTGCGCCCTCTTCCCCGCCAATTGCTTCTTTGTCGCTCTGTAGAAAGTGCGTCCCAATGAGCAATTCTAACCAAACAACGCGCGTTAAAGAGATGAGCTTCAACGATACGATGTAATGCGATGAAGTCTATAGTGTGTGTATAGTATCTCGTGCGATACACGTGTCCAACCGATCGGATGAACCCACGACTTGACCCCCATATACATTTTTATCGCAAACATTTTTATTAAGTGTTAATATCACCTTTTATTCGCTGTGGTATTTTTATTTTTAAAATCATTTAGAAAGCACTGTTCGAATTATCATCGTCACATTGTAACCAATCACATTCCATTCCTTATTATTACACGAGAATGAATACATTTTCACAATCATTATTTTATTTACTCCAAAATAGAAAGCGTCTGAACAGTGATGATATTAAATTTTTGATGATTTTTCTCGGATTTTATTGATTCGAGATGTAAACATGAGAAACTTCACAGCCGACACAAAGAATCCGACCTTGTTTAACTCCACCACCTGCTGTCGATAGTTTCCCCTATTTCGCATCCTTAGAAAGCAAAGTCTTCTCGATTAGTATCAGGGAATACTTCAACTGGACACAAGCGTGTCTCGATTTGTTATCGACACAAGCCTTCGCCGCTTCCAATGTTAGATTGCACGGATTTTATATGCACGTTAAATTAGCCTACCCTTCTTGTTATAAAACCCGACGTAGCCAACTTTAAACACATATACAGATGCACACATAAGCTTCCTCCACACCTGGCACCTGCATCACAGTAACCAAGCATCTATTCCGTACCACCAAATATGCTAAATAAGGCCGACACTGTACTACGCACATCGAGTTCATCTTTTACACGATATTTTCTCTCTGCAAAAGTGAATACAGAAATTATCTAGTAGTTTAGACACTCGAATTATTTTTACTGAGAATGGTGAAAATAGATCAATTGAATCAATGCATCATTTTCCTTAGATGGCAATTTTTTTTTGGGTATTTTTTTAGAGAAAATGGCAGAAATTTTAACTTTAAAGTTCATGAAGAATTTTCCTTTGAGGGACAATCGAAGGCTGAAGCAATTCAATGATGTAAAAAATCTTTTCGTAACATAGAATATTCAAATTGCAATCGAAATTCAACATATCTCTTTCAGCTCCAATGCCCATTTCCCCCATCTTCTCCTACTACTGCTGCACGCAGATAAGTGTTCCAGACATGATTATGATAAAATCTCAGCATCAAAAAATATCACGATTACATTACATAGTTTCCATTGAGGCGCAAAAATTAATACAGATTATTTTTTTTCGTAATGATTTCTTTTTTCAATTTCTCTGATGAACTTTTTGGCTCCAGTCCAGTCCGACACGTATGATCGCGTGAGAAACGATCGTTTATGTATTTTGACTCTGATCTCACATGTTTGAATTTCAAGTTGGCGAACTTCTCTCTTGTGAAACCGCGATTATAAACGGTTTTCAATCCCACCTTTCGTGTGTTTCGATTTTACGTTGATTAAGAATCGTCACTTTCACTGATAATCTCGTTCGTCCAAGTCCGGGAATCCTATGTCCCCTTCCCCTAGCTTCATCACTCCACCATATATCTATAAACGCGTTTTCTGTGTTCAAGTTTAGGCGTTTGCCGTAACAGGAAACGGAGAAACGCATGCAGTGGTAAGAAATCGTCCCACGCATAGAGAAATTGACTGGAATGAAGGGGAGAATAGTAGAAAAATCAATTTGGATGTGTCACACGGATTCAGAATCCTTTTTTCTGCGACAGAAATAGTTAAAGTGAATTAAAATTTGTAAATTCCATCGACGAACTCTTCTTCAACCTCTAAACTCTATTGCTCTACGCGATTCTATCTTCAAATTTTAACCTAACTCAAAAAGAAATTGATTATTAGTCAAAACAATTTCATCTGTCTTACTTAAGACACGTTCCAAAGTTTCCATAGCACGGTTTAAAACAGCTTCTTAAGTAAACGCGTGTACTTTACGTTTCATGCATTCAAACCAACGCCGACGGCGGCTCAACCAATTAGCCCTGTCGCTCACCGGCGGTTCGTTTCTCTATTTCCCCCTGTCTTCCTTCCGTAACTCCGTGAGTTTTGCAACGTGAACCATCGACGTTATAATACTCCAAAGAGCCCGTTTTACACATTAACTTGGAAACGCTAATCGACACTAAGGATGAATTAAAATAAAAAAATTTGCCCTGTGTATTTTACCTACTCCATTATTTTACAGCTTACTGCCCATTTCTCGTAATCACTTGAGAAATTTCTGTTTATCGCTCATTTAGATTATCTTAAAAAATTTAACGATTTCGTTAGACAAAAACCACAAATCAAAACATACTGTAAATACCAATTTGATGCATTGAAAATAATTTCAATGTGGAATACATAAAAATTAATTTATTTTTACTTCTTCTTCATCATAAAGTAGACATTTTAGATTTATTTATTCTGATTACGTTAATGTTTTTAGCCAGTAACAATTTAATGGTATTTTCTGTCGTTTTATGTCTGCAAATTTCAATCCTTAAAATATCAATAGATCACTTCATAGAATAACCCTCTATGCTTCATTTCCACTTCAATTTCAACTGTACTTTCACTCTATATTCAATTCGCTAAATTTATTACTCAATGCGAAATGAATCAATCTGCTCTTATGCAGACTGCGAGTACTCGATCATTCGATGATTGAGCATTCGTAATTACTTTCACACCTCTATTCACAAGTGATTAATAAAGATTTTTTTATCAATACTGAAACGATCAAGTTTGTGAGTTCGAGATTATTAAATCTCCGAAAATGAAAATTTTCATTTCGAGAAATTTCTTTTTTCTTCAGTTGAGACTTTTCCATTGTTCAATCAAGGTTAGTGGTTTCGCTGATCGAAAATCTTTTCTTTTACCTTGATTGTAACCCATGGCGTAATTTTTTCGAAGTAAATAACAGTCCAGCGGTCAACAATACATGAAAAATACCACAAATAAATGTGAAAGTCACGAATAGTGTCCTCTGGCTTCTGCTTTTTGGAGAAAAAAAAATTTAACGACATAGAGAATCCATCCACATTTTTAATATTCTTTGAAAAGGAAAATTGATTCAAAGCAATGAACAATCTTTTTGTTCACCAAGTGTTTATTTAGCGGAAGAAAAATAGAAGAATTCTTCTGGGTGCAACAGGAAGTGTGTCAGCACTTTATTATTGGCAAAGCGTATAAAAATACAATGTTATTGAACGTCTAATTTTTATTTCTCTCTCTCCAATCAAAAGGCCTATGATTGAGCATGAAAACGACATCTCAATACGTCCATTAAAACATTTATTAAAATCTAAAAGCTCCTAATCAAATCGAGGTGCGGGCGTGAAAACAGCAGCCTAGGGGTATTTCCACAGAGACACGTGCAAAATTCTTTATACGTTGGATTAGATTGAGCTGCGTGCAATCCAATGCATATTTTCTGCTCCGTGAAATTGGTATAGTGAGAAACATACTAAAGAAAGTGGCGTGAAAATATTCCTATAACATCGTCGAGTGGTACGTAAACGTTGTATTACTTCTCCGCGCCCATTTTAATACATTGATAAGATATTTCAATAAATTACACATCACTCTATGACTATGGCTATCAAACATCTTGATTTGAATGAACTAGAATGAAAAAGGAAAATGAAGACGGAGAATAATTATTGGAATGGAAATTATTGATCGAACTATTTCAACAGCTAGTTTAACATTAATTGAATTATTTTGAATCAATTGATTCAATCAACTGTCGTAACCATCAGCCGCACGGGTGATAATCTCGTCTTTTAATCCATCTGGTGGAAAAATTGAGGCTGGAGATTGTCAGGCAAATAAGAAAATGGGGTATTTATCTCCGAAGAACTGTCCGCCCTCGATTTATCGCACGCACGCGAACCAGAGGTGTAGGGTTGTTTTATTCTATTCTGAATTTGCTATTTTATTGACTTAGATGAGAATGATGATGAAAATTAAACAATGAGGATCTTCTCTGAATTTACACGAACCTTATGATGGTCAATTTCTTTCTTACTTCGCTGATTTTTAACACTTCTGTTTTTTTGTTGTCTAAAGATATTTGTTTCAAAAGGATAAAATAAATAAATCACCAGACAACTGTGGCAATGTCTCAGTAAGTTCACAGAAAATCTTCTTCGATTAATCACGGATATATAGCAAAGAATTCCGAGTAACTCTTTTATATGCAAAGCGACAATTTCTCACTCAGATTTACTGGAGAGACAGTATCTGGATTGCCTTCTCAAGGCGAACTCGGTGCCGCGTGTCGCTGCCAATCTCTTTCACCTCAAGACAGTAAATGTTTTGTTTTTGTAGTTAAAACTTGCTCATTGTCAATGCAAAGTACGAAGTCGTTAAAAATAGGGGTTAGGTATTATTTCTCCAGAATTCGTTTCATTTTTAACAATTTTATACTCTTTTTGTTTTTTTTCGGAGCATTCTCGTCGGAATTCTGTTAGCTTCGGCGTACGCATCATAAAATGTATGGCTAAATACGCGAGCTTTACGTGCACGTAATGCTAACCTCGTGGCACGCTATTTATGCGAATTTACGCCCAGTGGTTTCTCAGCGTTTCAAAGGAATCAGGTAAATGATAAAGTCCAAACCGTGTCGCACTCCAGACTCGTTAACAGGTGGCACTTAACGTGTACATGCTTTGAATTTTATACAAAATCATTTTTGGATGTGAGCAACGTAAGTCGATTTTTTTACGCAGTTAAAATTAATTAAGTTCACCATTTATTCGTCAGCATTCTTCTGTTAAAGGAACAGTTGCAATATAGTGTGGTTATTAAATAAATCATTCCACCAAAAAGAAAATTAATGCTCCACAATTTATGGAGGCTCACGGATTTGCCTAAAGTTGGAAACTTATTAATGGAACAAGTAGAATGAAGTAATTGTACTGAATTTTCATGCACACTCAGATAATTCCCGCATTCATTTTTCTTAAAATATTCTTTTATGCTTAAAGAAATTATGCAAATTCTTCCTGCAAGATGACTCGAAGTGAAAAATGCGATATCCCCAAAGATGGATCCACGAAAATACTTCACGCTTTTTTGTGTAATGTATGAGTTTCTAAAAGAAACAAAGTGGTTTGAACATAAATCGCAAAATTCAACATTGTGCCCCGGGCCCGTGACCAATTCACCGATGGTGTAATACGAGAGAAGGCACTTCACGTGAGTAAGTCTTTTCTCTCTCCCTCGTTTTATGAGATACCGACCATACAATAAAGTGGCCAGTATGACGCCTGATAGTCTGTAATGTACGTGGTTCATGTTCGATCAGTGAAACTGAGTCGTGTACTAAAGCGCATCTACGCTTGTTCACACGAAAATAAAAAAAAATACTGAAAACAAGAAGAAAGAGAGAGACAAAAGGAAACTATCTTCGTAAGAGAAAAGAAAAGTTATTTTAATTCTTTTGCTCTTTGTCTTTATATCGTGTTCCGCGAAATCGTTTCGCCTGGCGTCCGACGTCTCTTGTTTTAGGCTATTCAGCATTCACGATCGTTGCGATATCAAATGAGATAGCCCAGTGGATATTCATGGGTGCATGAAATGTGAATCAAAAAAACTAAACGAGTCCAAGATTCTGTCGAAAAATTTATCTTGATTTCATTGTTGTTACGCATCAAGTTCAATACAGTGTAATGAAAAAGAAAGGAAACAATTTTTTCTTCCTGTGATATTTTTAGGCGCAAAGAGGACTTCAAACCGTGTATAATAAATTTTCCCTTCCCTATCTCAAGTTTACGCCCAATTACATAAAACGTTGTGAAATAAAAATGGTCAGTGGGTGGAATTTAGCAACTCTCGTTTCTTCTTCTCTCGAAAACCAACGAATAACTAAAAAAATTACGCAACAATCGACAAACTCAAATCCGTTCGTTACCTGGATTCTCGAAGATATTGAAGGTGACAATTCATAAATATCGCCTTGGGTTATAAGTTAAAAGAAGGCGAAAGATTCGAAAGATTTCTCGCAGAATTAAGCATCAGAATTTTACTCTGCACAATTGGACACAGTTATCCGAAGCTGAAAGTGGTATTATGATTATTCCAATACACGTTCTCTCCCTTTTCCCTCTACCCTAAACTCTCGTCGATCGAAATCACCACCCTCGACTTAATCCTCTCCCTGCTCAAGCACAAAGCTCATCGTCCCCATGGAAATTCCACCTACACCCAAAGCGATTCAGTAGAAGCGCGATTTCCCTCTCTTTCTCTCTCGCTACCTCGTTTTCACATTGAAACAGCTGTCGAGTGTCCCCTTTCCACTCTACTAGTAAATGCTCTATAGTATATCTCCCTTTCCCAACTCTCACCCCTCTCTCTTTCGCTCTTGTTTCGTTCATGTGTATACACCGTCCATTCCTTTTCCACTTCTTTTCTCCACACTTGGATCACTGTCGTCCTCGGTTCTTGTGTATACTTCCAAACGTAGAAAACATCGGCATTCACTCAACAGTGTGCCACGAGCCACTATTATGACAGCTGTACTCTTTACTTCATTCTCCATTCTTTCAATTGCTTTCAGTTTACGTATTTTCACAGGTCGTGTACAAATGTTATTCTTATTTTTTGCTCTTTGTAAGCCGATTTCCAATTCTTTATGAAAGGATTAACCATGAATGACGTTTCTATTAACGAAATGAGAATAAAAAATTGAGAACCAAAAATTCATTCATTGTATAATTTTCATTGTGCACGTATTTTTAGCTTATAATGATTGAAAATATTTTCTACGGCGTTTGTCCTGTTTTATTGACGCTCAACCGTTCTTTACAACCATATAAATCGATGGCAAATAAGCTCACCTTTTAGCTGGTTTTTAAATTTTTGCGCTACGACCAGTAGAACTGGAGATATTCCCAAAAAAGTGATTTTTTTTTAATTTTGGAAAGGAGGACCCTTTCAAATCTCGGCCAGAAAACTCGAATTGTGTAAAAAATGAAAAAAAAAAAATTTTACACATTGTTAACCTCAAATTTCCTCAGCTTTCCAATGGAATTACCAAAATTAACCTATCTTCAATATTTCTCTCGATTTTCATAATATGAAACATCGAAACTAAGGTGTGTCCATTTTACCCCACCTTCCTCTGTAAAGCTTCCCTTGTAAATAAAATAAAAAATTCATTTACGAAAACAAAATCGTTAGAGCTCCAATGAATACTCACCGCTTCACCAATGAAAAGACCCGGAATTTTTTAAGAACAGCACTTTAAATTCAGCTAGCAACAAATCATTGAAACGATCCAAAAGTCCAGGCATATCCCTTCGATTCTCGTGGATCAGCATCCCATTCCCCCTTCAACACAAACATACAGTTGAGTTTGTGAATGTGTCAGTGCCCCACCGTGTTGTTTCATCCCCGAAACGTTTCGTCCGCCAGCTATAAAGTCCCACGAGCCAGAACGCGAGTGTGCCCCACCATTCAAAAAACCCCAACCATCACACCAGTACTAAGAAAGAAAAAAAAGCCAAAGGCAAGTTCCTTCAGTATAGTTGCTCGTCGCGCAGGAACCAGCGAGCGTACCCCAACCACAGTAAAACCGGCGCGGCATATGGAAGAATCGCCGGGCGGCTGCAGCGCCTCTCTCAAGCAAGTTTTCCATGTTCATTTGGTACGAATACGCCGGCACTGGCACCATCAGCGCGTCAGTACGTTGCCGACTACTGAAACGTTCGTATCGTGCGCGTTGTCTTTCCGAATTTATTATTCCGGTATTAAATTTTGTTAAAAAACTATTGCAAATTAAAATTATTATTCATAACAATAATTAAAATATTTTTTAGACTTTGTGAGGTTAAAATCAAGTGTGTGATATTACTTTTTATTTTTAAATGGAATTAAACTGAGAATTCAAGACCGAAAATTCTGAAGCAGCAAGGGAGAATTTCGTGAACTCGTTTGGTGGGTTAGTTTTGGCAACAAGAGGGGGCAGGAGGATCTCCGCAGGGAGGTTACGGCGGCGAGGAATTTGAGGGGAAAAAAACGTTCTCAAGGACTGAAGAGGGACTGTGGAACCCTCCTATTCCAAAAACTTCTTTGTTCATGTCGAAGATACAAGAGACTTTTGGGTTTTTGTCTCCCCAGTTTCATTCGATTGAAGGTTTTGGCTCGGTCCCTCAATGTGCCTCAATTGCTCTTCTGTTGAAGTATTAAGTGATGTGTCGGAGCATTGAGAGAGATGGAAATTTCATTTTCACAATAAAATAATTAATAAAGGATCGATAATTAAACATTGGTGATTGAACAGTTTTTTTGACGTGCATTGGAAGCTTGGATATCATTCACATTTATTCTGGTGAGTGTGAAAAATACTAAACATCTGTTATAAATTAAAATATGAGAAAATGAAGAAAAGTAATTTGAATATAGAGTTAGCACGTGTCGACCTCGATTTCCCCGTGGTAAGAAGTAAGAATCGATTTTCTTGAATAATTCAATTTACTGTTAAATTATGGTATCATCATTTTCCCCATTAAATTGGATGGGATTATGCATGTTGAATATTATCTCGAATGCATTATGATGCCCGTTGTCACTATTAAATACCTCATAATTTAAACAGAAACAAAGTACTGTGATAAGAGTGTAAGGTAATGACTGAAATAAAACAAAAGATCCACAGACATTACCAATGAAGGTATCTATAAAATCTTGCGGCCCGATAGTTTACCGATCAAATCAATTCGCCAGCCGTGACGGAAGTCGGCCTTGCCACAAGAGAAGAACTCTCAATACAAAGTCTAATGTTCATTCGCCAGAGACGAGAGTTCCTTGAGCCTTTTCACTACTAAATCATTATTGCGTCAGGTCTCTGTAAAAATAATAAAAAAAAACGTACAATAAAATTGCTAGAGCCGTAGGAAGGACGAGGTCGTGTATATCTTTTCAATTAGCTTCTATACGCAAAGGCCTAGATGGTGTAATCACCCCTGTCAGGTTTATTTGCTTCGTTCAATCAGCAACATTGAAGATGGCACGATGTGCGTTGGAGCGATGGTGGAATTGTAAAACTTTCACGTTTATTCGTAACGTTATTCTTAAATTTAAATTCGTAACTCTATTGACCGGAAATGTCTCAACTGTTTTTCAAGTATCCTAAATTTTCTACGAGATTGAGATAACTCATTCCTGAGTATTTAATGGGGAAATTCTGGAGTTCTTTTCTTTATGGAATTGCAACAAAATAATCGGTAACAATAATTACGCAGAATAAATAAATAATTAATATTGGACTTCAATTACTTGGGAGAAAAAAAATATTATCGTATTTACAACTCTTAACGAAGGTTAAATGCACCAATGAATGAACTTCCATAACAAAATTTATAGTGTTAGTTTTCCTCTATATGTTTGTTCATTCGCTGGTGCATTTATCGATTTCAAATTGAAGAATTTGAATTTAGTATTCCATTGTGAGAAAACCTCCAATGTATTTTTGCCAATAAAATTCACTGCACATAGTTTTGAAGTTAATTGGAATTCAATATTGATCGACGATGTTGACTATGAATACTTTATATTTCTACATTATGTCTATTCACATTTATTCTGAAATTTAAAAAACAATTAGAAATTGAGAATTACGGAAAAAAAATTTGTTGTGAGAATTTCTCTTCGAAAAATTCCTGTCACGAGAGATTTTGGCAGAAGCAATTTTGCCTGAGAAATTAATATAATTTCTGGAGTATAAAAATAGTAATGATAGAAATTAAAGTAGACAGTGTGATCATAAGGTAAAACTCAGTGCCTGGAGAGTCACACCGGTTACTGACTGTGTTTGAGGGCAAAAACACGAGAACTCGAGCGTAAATCCAGGATGTGGATGACGTTGCGGGGACACCAGAGTCATCACCCAAGGTGGTCGTCCTCTACTTCCATAATACTTCAACATTTTTCTTTTCCTTCTCTTTCTTACGAACTCAGTTCTCATTATCACATCATCACTGTCTTGACAATTGAGGATTTTCGTTTCTCCTCGAAAAAAAATTCTTCACTCCGTAAAAAAAAAGTAGCGTTGATGATGAAAGTCGGAGTTATTTGAAATCGAACGAGGCTAAGAAAGAAGAGGAAGGCAAGGCTGTAATTTCACCTACGCATGTGCTGTCAGATTGAATAAATGAAAGAGAAGGAAGAGGGGAAAATAGATCATGAAGAGTTTTGTGATGATGTGAGTGAGAATGAGATACGCGTTGGCTTACAACGATATCCAATTGGGCATGAAAACCGGTAGGTGATATTATTGACTCAATATGGTCAAGGTAATCTTGAACTACTGCAATGGAAAGAACGAGTGGTATCACAATAGTAAAATAATTGCCACCTACACGATACTTACAAAATGAAAAGCAGAATAGAAAATACAGGGCGAGGAGATATTCATTCGGAAATCCAGTAACGCAGTGATTGCTGATTTCACGTGATTTTAGGAAAATTCTGTGTGAAAATCCTGCGCGTGAAATTTTGAATTTACTATTGCCTAGTTTCCTCTATCAGAAAAATTATTCGTAGAACCTTTTACGTTACAAATTGCAATTTTCATGTTCTTCCCCTAATAATTGTTAACATCTTTAATGAGACTGGTTTGATTTATGTTCAGTGTGATAATTAAAAAGAATAAGGCATTCGCGGAAATGAAGCCTTCTTCATGATTCCATATTTTACGTAAAAAAAAAGAGTATGTGATTAGTTCTACATGGTGGAATTGTTAATTTCTAAATCCATGACCCAAAGCCACAGAAAAAAAAACACTTTCATTGTCGAGCCAAGGTGGGAAAGTAGAAATTACCCAGTGATTGAAAAAAAGTGCAAAATATTGTTGGTTTTTTGCACGCGTTTAGACGCGTGGGAGGAAGAGCATCCAAGCGTATAATTACAAATCACATCCGCTTCATTATGACTGCTGGTGAAGATTCCATGAAGAATAAGATTTTGAGATGAGCCCCCAGTGTTAAACTGGAATTTTCTAATTAAATCGCGTATGCGATAACGATCTCATGTTTGCTATGAAAATAACAAGAAATAAATTTAATAAATTTCTGAATAAATAAGTAAATTGTTCTCAAGTAATAAAGAAAAATGGAATAAAAACATAAACATTAAATTAACTATAAAAATTCATAAATTCAATAATCATAAAGTTGCAAATCATCAACTGGGTACGGCGTAACAATTTCGTAGATTTGAAAGTTTTCAATTAAAAGGAGCGTGAGTACACGTTGAAAAGTGAGCCATAAGTAAATTTACGAAATTGGTGGGGGAAGTTTTGTAGATTGCAAAGAAGGCGAAAACGGGCCAAACCGTCAAGGAGTTTGTAACACAAGATGTATGAAGCACACGTGGTATTCACCAACGTCCACAACACATATACGCAAGTTTCACCTCAACTGAGATGGATCACGTATTTCATTATATGTACCTAACGTCGCTTGTTATCCAGACCAATGGGTGATCCCTCACTTCAGGATCTTAGCGTTGGATTTGCGCAAAAGTGGAGCAAATTTGTGACTCCCCACTTTCAAATATTATCGCAGTTAGTGAACAAAAATCGATTTTTTTGAATTAAACATTCTTGAAAAATCGTTTAAATTGCAAAACTGTTCTGCTTATCTAAAAATCTCGAGTCTTCGGGAGAAGAATCTTTCGCTCTAGTCAGATCGAGGCAGACTCTGTTCTGGAATTATTTTTCATGAATGAATAGAATGAAACAGGCATTGTTCCAAGGAAAAATTCGTACAGCAGAGTTGTCAGTGCTCACGAAGAGACAATTCCTCTCTTTCAACCCACATTGGCCAATTGATCTGAATACAATATTCAAACGGAATACGTACTTCACAAAACTCGATCCCTAAACGGTACTCAAGATCCTCTCCTTTCCCTCAGCGATGTTTCCTCACTAAAGTTTCCTGGTTGAATGAATAAAGCAAGAAACGTAACAAATATTTTTACATCACATTTAGACTCACGTATCACACGATTGTCTGGAGCACAAAGCGTGCATACTTTTAATCAAATTGAATGGTACAAAATGAAAAAAAAGTGAAATTTCAAACATACACAACCGAGAATACGCTAATGTTTCCGGCTGTTTTATATTGAAACTTCATTCTTCTTAACTAACTTGACTTTTTGGTCGTAAAACTTTTCACCGCGGCTCTCAATCTCCGGTAATCAACACTCGGTGCTCGCGTACCGATAAATTAAGGTAGACATAAGAGCCAAGACATATTAAGAACATAATAAAGAAAATTAAAAATTGTAAATGAACTTTACAATTAACCTACCTGCGCATAAATGATAATTTCGTTATCGTTTTGTTATTAAACATCACGATAGCAATATTATTGTTGTCCCTACTACTTTCTACACGTGTATATTTTACTTTCATTCTTTCCCTGACAGCAATCTCTCATCAGCACAAGTCCATTGCTTCTTCCTTATATGTGTGCAATTTTTTTAAATTCAATGCATCTCGCTTTTTTTAATGAAAAGCGAGAGTAAGCACGCATCAGCCGGCACGGAAAAACGCCATGGCTACCATCTAATCAGAGGCTAATTTATCTATTTACTGTAGTTCTAATATCCTCATACAACAAGAGAAGCTCTCCACTTTGACCATAATTAATGAAAAGTAATAAAAAAACATTACGAGTTTCACATCGGTATGTTGTGTGCATGTAATTATAATGTTTTTACTCGATGATAGGCTTCAAATATCGAGCTTCATTATAAGCAAGAGTGCGAGGCAATATTGGACATGGTAGAACGCGGAAAAAATTTGTTTTTAAAAATAAAATATGGCAAAAATGTTGAACCAAATAGGCGGCAATCGTGATTCTGTGGCGCTGGCATCGTGAAAGCTCTTTTCCATCGTCTTTGTCGACATTAATAACCTCGTAGGATCCCCCCGAGATGGCATGATATAAATTACACGCGACCCGGGGTCCCGTGAGCCGCGCCGTCGCAATTATTTTCATTCACAATGGCGGCGCCTTGCTCTCTGCGCCACCAACGGACCCCCAACGCTTTTTTTCCCTTACCTTTCTTTCTCTTTTCTTTCTCCTTTGTGTTATGCGCTCTCCTTGATGCATACATGAGACCCCAAGTCTCCCAGTTTCGAAATCATATTTCAATCTTGTGGCAACAACGACGAAAAGTAAGTCTGTTTTCTTTTGTATGTTTACAAGAAGATTTGAATGGTTTATGTGAATGGAATGAAGAAAATGTATTTTTCCAGTTAATTGAATTTTTTTAAGGATTTTCAATTTACTATGGGATGAAACAATTTTTCATTCAATTAAGATTTTTGTTATTAGCAATTGAGGAAAACAATGTTTCATCCAATTTTATAGTTCATAGTACATTTTCCCTTTACTTCCCTCGGATTATGAGAATGGGGCCTTGGGCCTGAGATAAAGGTTATTATCTTTGATAACATGCTACTCATATGTTTATCAATCCTCCCGGGTTTATCTGGTTATAGAACAATCTCTCATGCAACCCCTCGAAATTGGCTTAATGACCCAAGAACTTTTTTTCCTTACTATCACTATCTCTACTGTTTCCGGTGGGAACGCCAGAAACTGAAACCAGATACTTAATTACAACAAACTTAATTGCGCACATTGTGCAGAGAATAATTAAACTTTTACTATAAAAGTAGGTACACTAACTAAACATTAATTATCTTGAAAGAGTTTTCTTTTTGAATAAAAACATTGAGGATTACTATGTCCTCGTTTATGTACAGTGTTAGAAAATTATTATTCAAAATTCAAAGAAGAAATATTGAAATATTGTTGACTTGAAAATATTTAGAAATAAAATATTTTTTTCTTAACAGTGCAGTTCTCTCTGAAACGGAAAATATATAAATTAAATTCAATCGTTCCATTTTTGGGATGCTGATAATGACGAAGAGACACTCTATGCATTCGAGAAAGCGAATCAGCTGATGTAATTCATACTTTTTGCACGCGACACAGGATATCCTTGAAACCTCCTAACGGGTCCCCCCGCAATACCACATCTTGTCTCCTCCCGTCCTCGCCAGGAATTTCAATAACATTTTCCCACACGCAGCTTTACTTCAAGTGTCTGGATACACCCGTGTATTGGCCATACCCTCCCATTCACCTCTCTTATCCTTCAGTGCAATACCTATCCTTTCATCATTATCCACCAACATAAATCCGTTTTGATTTTTAAACAATTTCATTCGTTTCATTCAAATTAGATGACACAACCGTTATGAAAAGTTTTTTAATCAATTGAATGTGTTTATCTTTGAATAATTCTGCATACCGCTTTCTCATTTGATGATGCATCTTCGATTGATCAAGAAATTCAACGATTCATTGAATTCCTCTCTTTAATTTGACCTTTTCCTCCTGATAACATGCACAACATTGACATTTATAATCAAGTTTTTTTACGAATTATTCCGCTCGATTATTAGACAATTTCTGTAGGTAAGTTTAGAATTTGTAGTGAAGACAGTCACGTTCTGTGGTCCCACACGGTGTTTTATATGCATTATAGTTTTGAATGTAAATGTGTGGGCCCAAAGCGCGGGCGCGCGAATCGTCTGCAACGTTAGAAGTACATACGATCGTGAGAATGCGATCCGCTTTTATGGGAATATAACGTCGACGGGACAACCGGGGCAGGAGTAACATATACACTCTTCCCCGCGTTCCTGGCTGCTGATGCTGTTGCGGTAGCAAGAAAGTGGGCTTTGACCTTATATACAAAGAAATTGTGAATACAACGGTTTGAATCATGACTAACCATGTACATGAGACATAAAACATTGCAATGAGAAAATCTAACTATTTGCTACCGTTGCGACAATGATTTCTATCGTTTATAATATTTTAAATTAATTTTTATAAAAATTGATATTGATGAGAATTTAATTTTAATATTCATGGATGACATCATTAAACAGAGAATTGATTAAATGAATTTGAACAGTTTCCTGAGGAATCTCAATTAATTGAGATTTCTTTGAAAATTTTAAAAGCAGGACACAATGCTCTTGGAACTACTTCATTTTTTAAAGAATTTTCCTCTGATCAGAAAATTTAAAAAAAAAGTTTGACGTAAAAAAGGTCGAAATTAATTCCGCAAATGTTAGAAAATATATTTAGATACTAATTAGTGCGATCTATAGCATATTTAGGTGGAAAAAGTGATAAACTGAATCTTGCTCTTAACATGTCTTGATACTAATGTTCGTATCTTTCAAATTAGTATTGGAATAGACCCCCAAAAAAATAGAGAATGGTAGAATAATTATTCTTGTTACCCTTCAAGAAATTTTGAGAAACACGGTGAAAAAATTCGGTTCAAGCTACTCAAGAAATTACAATAACAAAAGATTTACCATAAAATAGAACTAGATGTTCACACAATGATAGACGTATTCAACGAACTATTTATTTTCCTCCCAATCATTAGAATGTTTTTTCAACCATTTTTCCTCTAATTCAAAAATTCCCTCAATGATATACAATTCAGTTTCAACATTGAATTCTTCTAGAAAAGAAAATGTCAGTTTTAATTGTTCTTCATTCATACCACTGTTCTAATATTTCGTTGGTTAATCTACCATCCGGCGCCATGATAGTTTAACACACTTCTATATTAACGGCTTGAACGTAATGATAGAATGAAGTGAAGAGAAAAAGAAAAATAAAGGCATAAAAGAAGGTGATATCGCGTCTGGGGCCGAGTCTAGAATTGCGTTGGATAACCATGAGCAATCATTGCGCAAGTTGAGGTGATTAAAAAAAAAATTATTACTGCCTTGCAGTAATATATAAACAATGATGTATTATAAAAATAGTATATTCCATAACGGTTCTTTTTCTTATTTCCATGCGATTCAAATTTTCATACTCGTCTGATTGGATATTAATTTCCTATTCGTATGCAGATTGATTCAGAGGACGAATAAATAAAAAGTTGAGAAAAAAAGGAGGGAAAAAATTGCATTGGAGTCATTGCAGAGTAACTAACGAGTTGGACTGATTGCGGGGCAAGAAACCAGTACGACTAATAGTCGTCACAGATAGCGCCAGAGGCAATTTCTCTGGCTGCGAAAGCGCTAATCAATTTTGATCGGGACGAACGATAGATCGTCGATTACCGGAAGCCGTGTAGCGGGAGTCCGTAGGGCTAAATTAATTCTTTCTATTAAAAATAAACAAATGACTAGTTTCTTATTGAATACTTTCATGTTTATTAATTTTATTCTTGGTAGTAAAAAGTTTCATGCGAGCGTAAATTTTATTTAGAATATCAAAATTCATGTTTAATGGAGATGGGTATTTTTCATGAATTTTTCTGAATGATTATTCTCTACACGTCGAAACATTCAGTTGAAATTCTATGCAAACACCCGCCTTCTGGCGACGCAAAACTGGCACACCGCGTATAGTCACCGCGATAAATTGACGATTAAACCATGGGTCATAACCTCGCATTAGTTAGCGAGTAAGCCTTAAAGCTACCACGACGAGCTCCCTCGAGTGAAATGAGTGAGAGAGAGATATATACCTTCGATCCTTCCGGGAAGCTGCTGCACGCCGAACTTCTTGCCACCATTGACCTTCCCCACGCCCTCTACTCGTTTCTAAATGAATTTTTATCACTTACTATTTTTTTGTCCCTTTGTCCTTAATTCAATGCATCTGAACAGGATCACACCAATTAATTTTTACGGGTTTTTCTGACTCTTCAGAAACATGAGGAGAAATCGATCTTTTATTAGATTAATTCTTTCTCTATGCTTCTTTAACGTGAAACTCAATGCAATCACAATGACATTTAAATTGGATTTCAGAATAGGGAATTTGATTATCGATTTTTCCTCATTCGTAATCGATATGGAGAATGGCTTGGCAATCAACGGATGCGTATTGCATGCTCCCATTCTTTCGAATCCGATGTCCTAATACCAAAGTAATAATCAAAATTAGCAACAATAATTTCGAATGATTATTGGACAAATGGATAATATAAAATCGACGATACAATTATTACATAGATTCACTAGGGTAATTGGATCGGGTCACAATCGACTCTACTCCTTTCTTGTCAACCAAAACAAAATGTCGATGTGTATAATGACGGAGGGCAAGGAAACAAGAACAGTGGGAGAGAAAAAAATTGATGTTTTATAGGTAAAGAACTCTGCCGATTCTGTCACGATTTGCTCGTTTATCGACGCGGATCGATGTCACGAGACCATGGGACACTTCCCTTATTCGTGACAGTTTCAAAATGATAATATGCATCGATGTGTTTCGAAGCCTATGCACTTAGCAAACAAGTTTCGTGCGTTTTTTTATTCTTCAACTAACGGAATTCGACTTTGCGAAAAAAGTAACAGAATTCTGAAGAAATGAGAAAAAAAAATAGGCGGGTAATTTTGAATGAGTACGAACGGTTAATCCTCCTTTAAATTATCCTAAAAATACCTTCTTCCGTGAAGATAAATTTTTTCCAAAGATAGAACGATTGAAAAATAACCTTGACTGAACGAAACAAAAAAATTAGTTCTGAAAAATCAATTTTGTCGGTGAGAAAACTTTTTTTTCTATTCACTTCTACGTATAATTTTTACAGCCTAAGAACAAGGTTATCATAGATCGCCTTCTAGTTTCATGCAAGGCGTGGATACCCTGCGGTACCATGCATGTGTGTTCCCGCCTTCCATTCGAATTCCGAACCTATCCTAACGATCGAAACGCAGGTATAAAAGCCCCACAGTTGAGGAGAACCTTAACTATAAGGTCGAGTGCAGTATCTTACCACAGGTCTCGGGTAAATTCTTGATATCAGGTACTGGTACAGCTACAAGACCCGTAAATACAACTCGATTCTCTTCTCGTTTTTTCATTTGGTATTACATCAATGGGAAGCTGCAATGTGAGAAAATGCTTCTAACCACTTTGGGCTCAGGGCGCTACGTCCCTTGCCACCCAGAGTGTGCCCGGTATAACCTGAATCTGAGGTTCTCAACTCGGTCTCAATAAATAACTCTACCACAACCTCATCTAATCACTCGAAAATCCTCGAAAAACCAGTGGAAAACCATCTGGAAAAGATTGAAAAGATGATGGAAGAAATGGTTGGCAGAATTCGAGATGTTCACCGCTGGAATTCAAGCCGAATTGCCTCCGGTTGGGGTTGATTTAATGGGTTAGTCGGTGGAGCTCACAGAAAACGCACTGTTGCCACCCAAGAATCCACACGATACAACACAAACACCGGTAGAACCAGAATCTCAAAGGTTCTCAACTCAAAACATACGGAATAACATATATATCGGTTTGAGTGGTTGTCTCTTACCAGTTGAACTTCTTCATTCAAGGGATCCAAGAGGTCCTTTTACGGATGTATCGCAACGACCTGTCTTTTGCGTAACCCCCATGGACGTAACGAGGGCGTTGGACGACGGGCCATTTTTGGATAAATTTTCAGCGAGAATTTACAACACAACATGTAATATAACATCTCGAGGGTGATAATTATTCTCAACCTCATTCTACTCTCCAACTATGTACTGATTGCCAAATATGTTTGTTTACGTTTTAAATTTCTTTTCCAACAAGCTCAAAGATCAAGTTTCGGTGCATTCGAATGTTGATACAGGTTTTGAGCAATGCGTCTCTTCTCCTTTCAATTCATTAATTTTTCTGAAAAAATATTTGGGTCAAAGTCTTGAAAAATTTTCTTACCCAAATTTTCCATGAATTGAATATCTAATAATTTCCAATTTCATGCAAGAAATTATTGATTATCTATGAATAATAGCTGTGTTGATTCTAATAACAGTTAACCTATATGACTGCTCTATTTTCCCTGAAATTTTGACAGTATGACTTTCAAAAACACCAATGTTCGGATCTCTTTTTCCTTCATTATGGGTTAATTATCATCATCAGCGTAATGAATCTCCGGGAACACCGTTACGGATAATGAAAATAACTGCTGAGGCAATTCCCGCGGCCCACACTTCCTTGCCCAAAAAAAGAGATACATGAGATTGAGAAAATAGAGGAACATAATTGAAACTTTACTTTGAGAACTCCACGAAATGGGTTGGAGTAGTACAATGCTACTTCCGAGTCATTTCTCGGCGATACCGTGAAGTCCCCAAGTTCAATACTAGCATCAGGCTTTGGTTATCTCTGACTTTCCTTCCTGCATTGAGGCACGTGTCTCGTAAAAGCTATAAAGTCAAAGGAAGAGACAGGCGAATGTAGCAATGATGTAGTGGCCAATGAAAAAGGAGCGATAGAGGGGTCGTGTGTCCATCACGACAGATAGAAAGTTTCACCCGATCCTCTTCGTTTGTTGCTTTTGTAACCACCTATTGGACAATGCTGTCACAGCCAATGTCGGACACAATCTCGAGCTAAAAAGATTCCAAGTCAAGTAGTTTTCCCTCTACGAGTTTTGTCCTCTTAACGGGTACGCTCTAATTGCAAGAAACTTACGGCTTGCTATCATTTATACTGATTCGGTTAACTTTCCTCTTAAGCCTTATTATCGAGGATGCGCATCAAGTAATCATGGAAAATTTATTTTTTTATTCGTCCGAAGGATGGACTGGTGACAGTGTCAGGAAACTGTGTTACTTTTCCAAGGTAAATCAATCATGTCTATTGAGTAGGGAGAATTTTTATGTTGCAAGTGTTGAAACTATGTATTCCAGCAGCAAGTACGTGGAACAAACTTTTCTCTCAGGATAATCGTCATTAAGAAGGAAAAAAACAAGAAATTCAATCATTTCTTTTTATTTTCATTTTCTTCATAGAGAAATTGTTCCGTTTACTTGATCAATTTCTTCTCCATAATTAATCAATTTCTTCATCAATAATGTGTCGCTGCAAATTGCAGTCCTAGAAATAACTGAATTAACTATAAACTTTTAACTTAAAAGCAGATAAAAAAAAGTTGAAAACCTTCGCGGAAATTTCAAGGACTTTCACGAAATTCGTTCCTCTTCCGGTCTATGGCGGCATTTCGTGTCTGCAACTGTATATATCTCTTTTCTTGAAGAGAGAACGTAATTGCAGCACGTTGGCACGAGTATTGTTAGAAAATTAGCCAGAGCCGTCACTCGTGTGCTCTTTAATTGTTATTTAATTAGGCATTGTTAGACTTTACCGTCTCAGATCCACGAGATTAGTTTCATATACCGTGCTTTATGGTAGTGCCATTCCTAATTTTTTCTTTCTACCTTCATTTTCTCGTCGACGCTTTTTTCTTAACTTTGACCTCTGACGCGTGGAGAGATCGATATCGCTCTCGAAGCTATCTCGCTGGGCGAATCGATCATCCGTGGATCTTTCTGTGCGGGGGAAATGGAACCCCCGTGTGAATATCTCTCATGCCCACGCGCAGTGAACTCTTTGCTAAACTACTCTCCTCGTCGTTGCATTATCACGATCTCTTACTCGTGCGAAATCCATTGATCCTGTTGTGCATTGGTGAGAGATAACGACAGGTAAGAAGAATGAATTGAAATCACTGCTGCCGCTATGTCGACACTTTATTCATCAACAATTCATTTAATCATCAGTTCAATCTTCTCTATAATTCCCATATTTATTTTCAACCAAATGATGTCTTGATGGAAATTATAATTGATGGAATTGAAACGTTCGATCATTCACAACAAGTAGTATGATTCCATTTGACACGTGTCAAATCAATTTACCAAAACCTTATACATCAACATCCGTTACGAATCGAAGAAAAGAAAATTCCTTTCTTTTCATTCCCAGATGAAGATAAGTAATGGAGAGAAAATCAGGTCTTTCCTCCTCTCTTAGACCCTGGGAGTAGAAAACAGCTGTAATTATGGGTGGACACACGGCATATACGTGTTGTCAACCTAGTACGATTAATAAACCGTCGCATTGACATTGAAAACACATGTACAATTAATTCAGTTAATCCAGATCATTCATTGGGAGGGTTGACGGTTCTGTGACTCTCAAAGAATCGAAAGCATATCTTTCTATCCAATCATTTTTTTTTGTTTATAATTCATCAAATTTCTTTTCAAATGAGATGTTGATGGTATATACACGTGCGTAGGTCGAAAGCAAGGAATGATGTCGTGACTCTCGGTTCACCGCAATAACTTGACACTCAATGATGCATCGATCCGGTTGACATTGAGTCAATTAACAATAAATAAGTCCACGATCATTGAGAGTGACACTGAAAAAGGAGTTTTCGGAAAGAGAGGAGATTGAAAAAATAAATTTATAAGAAAGATGTAGGTGATCGCGGAATTTAAAGAGCATTTGCCATTTCCGGTGATACTAACAGAGAGGAAAATCCAGGATCAGGACGGGTATTTCGATGTCTTTTAATTGAGACCTAGTGCGTATACTTGTATGGCGCAATGGGGGACCATTTGTCGTTGAAACTCATTTTATGCAGCTGCACTCATAAAACCAACATCAACAAAACGGATGAGAAAATAGTGTATACTTTCTCCTTCGCGTGTAACAAGTCCTTCCCAATGGGGAATCCTCTCGTTGCTCCGCGTGACAACCGACGACCTTTGTGTTACCGTCCACGACCTAGAAAATGCCCCCATCGCCTACTCTATTCAGTGAGATCCATCAGAATTCAAACATCCTTGGTTTTTCATTCCTACCAGTTTTTTCCAGTTATTCTTCCAGCTACTCGCCAATTTGCCGGTCTACCTATCCACGATCAGAACAGTGGAACATATTTTTCTTCCGGCATACGTTTTATTTGTACACTTTTTTTCTTTCTCGTAAAATTAATTTCACTACTTTCAGCTTTAATCGATTGACGTTCAACTTCTGTTATTGTTTTTCGAAGGAAAGTTCTTCATCCTCTTCTGATATTAGGGAATCGGATACTCATGATTTCTCCCGAAAACTCTGACCACAGAGAAAAATTTTAGGACATCTTTTTTCGGCAAGGGGAGGAGGGATCGGTGTGACAAGTGAATTGTCTGGGTCAGATTTCAGTGATTGTTGAGCGTAACCAGGGCCGCGACGAAATTATTTATCGGTTTAATCCGAATTATAAGGACCACCAGGCACAATCTTCGGGATTTCAAGGATTTGACAGAGTGAATGAGAATTCGAGAAAAGGTGAAACTTTTGTTTCAAACGAAAAAAAATACTCTGCTCAACACGAGTATTAAAAAGAATATGAGGTAAGGAGGGGGTTTCTGACCGAGAGGTATTACATGATCAAATCAGTATATTTTCCCTCAAGAAAGAGAGAGAGTTTGATTTTATCGAATATTTATAGCCAAAAATGATGAAATGAAATTCCTTCGCGCTGGAATATTTCATTTTCTTCAGTTGTGAATCCTACACTGTTAAAGAATCATTATTTGAAATTCAATATTGAAATATTTAACTAACTTCAGATAATTCGAAATTTCACGGAATTTATCTCTTGAAAATTCGTAATTGATGATATAGTGCTCAAAACTTCGTAGGAAAAAGAAGAATGATTTTAAAATATTTTTTAGTGTTCTATTTTTCGTTAGTCTGCTTCAAAATTCCAATAAATAAATATTCATGCCATCAAAAATCAATGAGTATTGTCTAAAGATGAATTTTCATTCAAGTATTTAATAATCAGACACTGTCTTTCATCAAATAGTCCGTTAATAATTAATCTTTCGTTCAAAAATCAATCATTAGACGTAAAATGTGACAATTGTACCTTCATTCACATAATTATTTTTCGTCTCCTCTTGTTCGAATCTCTAGTTAGGTCAGAAAGTCCCTTCTTTACCTCAAAATTATTTTATTCGTTTCACTCCTTTAAAAGTGAATTCAATTATTTTCCATCATGTGCAGTAGCCGTTGCATCAAAAGGTATGAAGAATAAAAAACGTGAAAATAATACGAGTAGATTATGAATGTACATGAAGTACGTTTTGATGAGCATTGGACTTGGATAGTGAGGCGTCGAAAGAAAATCATGAACACTTGCCATCGTGAAGGATCGGCAGTCACGAGCTCCGCTGATCTTTATATAGACAGTGGGCAATTTAATCCATGGATAACTCGGTGCACTTGATAGAACGATCGTGAAAATTGCTGTTCCTTAGTTTCTTGCGGTATTTCCCTTGAATCATCACAAATCACAAAGTTTTATTTTTTATCTAGTTATATTTCTCTAATTTCTTTTATCAGAAATTTCAATCAAATAAACGCGATAACAGTTTTGAATAATCAAGCAAATTCAATTCCAATAGATAACATTTTGTATTTATTGTTACTATAATTCTTAATCAATCTCTCCATTCATCTCGACGAATAAATGCATAAAAGAAGAATCAAAGATTTCCATTCACTTTGGAATGACATTGCGAGTGAATCTGCAAGATGCATCAAATAAAACTTTATCTCTTGGAACGTCAGATCTCAATTCTAGAAGAATGCAGTGGAAACACGAGGTACGCATATATGCAACGAGTAAATCCATTTGCAAAAAAAAGTAGAGGGGGGAGACACGAGCAAAGAAGTAGCAAAGAAACTAAAAAAAAGGTTAAAACTATAAAAATAAAAAAGTAGAGAAAATCGAATGTGCGCAATGGAGAGAAACGAGAAGTTCCACTTTTCATATGAAGGCAGAACGCGTCTCGCCTTTGGGCATCGATCCCGATGGAACCTTACCCCCTTTGACTCGCGAGCATTATCCTACGATCGACCACACCCGAAGAGCCTCTAGCACATGTGCATCACTGTGTGCAATACATTTTTTTTATTATAATTGAATGACTTCAACCTTGGTGATGCAAGATCATTTATCTCGGTTCTCTCATTCATGTTGATGACTTTTTTTTTGTTTTCGCTTGGTGGTTAAAAAATGAACAGTGAAATCACAAAAGAAAATGACGAAAGCTTTATTAACAAAATGGTATATTGTGGGCTGCCGTGTTTTCACTTCGTACGAAAGTATGTGTGAGTAATAAATACGTTAACACGCAATTTCATGTGGATGTATGGGAGGACTATAATGTTACGATGTAGGGTAGTGGCAACCGCAGTGTCCAAGAAGTCAACTAGAAATCACGGAGTGTGCGCACGCTAATCTCACACGATGGGCGTTAAAAGTGGGCACTGGAAGAAAGGTAATCGACTTTAAACGAATGTACCAAAAGAGAGAGTTTTCACATTTCATAAAAGAGAAAAAAGAAAAGGGCGCATTTATATCAGGAGACACTTAAATAAATAAGTGATCCTGTGACACCGTTGATGAATCCATAATTGCGGTCTTCAGAGTGCCGAAAAAGGGAAAGATTAATCTACGAGAATTACATGTTTTCAAATTCATTTTTAAATGTTGCGAAAGTTGAGCTAAGAGAAGAAACGGGAGGAAGAGGATTGGTAAATTTTCGCGTCTCTGTAAACGTGGTGGGCTGCCGGAAGTACTCAGTACACAGGAGAAAACCAAGCAGTGGGATTAACGGTTGTAAGATAATAAGGACGAGTCTCGCAATGCCTCTCTTTTGCTGAAGGGGTTTTTCGTGTTTCTGTAGAAAGATGGAGAAAGGCTTCCGGAGCTGTCCTTGACAAAATACTTGGGTTTCCGTTTTTAATTAATGAGTTTTGTAAATGTTTGGCAGCAACAACAGATGTCAATGGGATGTTGAGAGAAACTTTTCTCTGGGCGGATTCATTAATGGAAAAAATTATTGCAATTGCGTCATCATTTGTAAAACATGAGGATTGATTATTGTCTCAAATTCAATTTTATCGAAAATGTAATTTTAATTCTAGTTGAGACAGAATTATTCTTGAAAATTCATTTGTCATGGAAAATTCAAGAATTATATGAATTTTAAGATTTGATGGGCATTGAAATTTAATTTAAACTTCTATCATTGATTGGTCGTGGCAGCATAAAGATGACGAAGCTAAAGAAATATGAAAAAATCGTGACAGATATCTGTAATACTGGATTCGCCCCTGACCATAACCGTATTCAAATTTCGATTCCCGGACATTAACAGAGGGATTTCCTTTTGGTGTGATGTACGATAGGTCGTCACTCCGCAACATATCAAGAGGTATGATCGTGAATTGACGACCTAGCGGTCCAGTTCAATTTGAAATTGATAAAAATTGAATGGCACGGTTTTCTTTTCATGAAGAAATCGTTTTTTTTTCACAATTTAGATAAGAATTTAAGATAAAAATGATCATGATCTCAGTACCCTTATACTTCTGTCACGATATAACATTTTTTTTCAACACTTTCATTTTTATCAGTTCGTATTTTCTGCGATAAATTGTTGATACATTGTTATGTTCGGCTTTCATCGATGATCTGGAGTGGCCAGTTGGGTCACGACTCGCTCATTTTGTCGACTTTCGATTCATACACCAGGTGTCCCTTCCACCACGTCGGGTTACAGATAATGGTAATAAAACTGGTGAAAGAGATAAGTTCTGAAAGGAAAGTGAAAAGCTTCTTCATGGAAGCACGTATGAAAGAATAAATATCTGTACCCATATTTCAGTAATGACTCGACTGATTCCACAATTGGGTCGACCTTAAAGTCATTACTCTTTATAGGATAAGACGCAGACGAAATGGTTAATGATGTGCAGTGAAAAGTGATTGTTTGTGTACGCGTGCCGCAACGAACTTCTTAACGGATGATGAGTCTCTCTCTTTCTCTCTTTGTGTTGTGCATGAGAGAAGAGTATGCCGCTTTAATTATTCCGCCACATATATGGATTAACTTTGATAAATTAAGAGAGGTAGCACACACTGACTTGCATCTCTCTTTTCGAATTAAAAGGAAGGACAAGGACCGGAAATTAAAGCAATTTTAAAACTTTCCTTTCATTGGGCAAGAATCTCAATGCTTTATTAAGAAGAGATTTGATGATATCAAACTTCAATTCGTCTTATCTAAAACTTTTGAACTTAAGGCTTGTAGATTTTTTAATGAAAACAAAAAATTAAAATTTTTGCAAAACGACAAATGATTATGATAAGGAATAAAAAATATAATTGGGTACATTTTTATGCACATTCACTTGTCATCCCGATGTAACTGGAAATTACAAAATAATTAAATTTTCAACACGATGCACGTACACCGTTATTTTGAATTTTACAGACCTTTCACGGTTGATTGCGATTATTTTGGGGAAATTATATAGGGGAATGTTATACAAGCGATTCGAAAGCGAAATTTAAAAATTCATTGCAAGGAATTAATAAGTTGAAAGAAGAATTGGCTCCTTTCCATGCAATCTTTCTTTTTTTATTTTTTCACTAACACACGTAGAAATTATTCGAAAAAAATGGGAAATTAATAATGAAAGTTTGAATAGGATTTTAACGAGGAAATTGATAATTACAGTGCGGAAAAAGATAATGATGTGATCTCTATGGAAATGCAATTTTTTTCCTCGTTGTGATCCTTTTTAATATCTGGCCTTGTTGGCTTCGAAAGTCCGTAGAATCGCATCATTTTCCCACCGAATACTTTGTAGACAAGGGGGGTCTCTGTCGTGTGGGGTGAGGGGAGACATATTATAAGGATCGTTAGAGGATTTTAAAGCATGGAAGAATATCAACGTGAGAAGGAGTGTCACGTTCTCTCGGTCGCAATTTATGAGTACCAATGAGAAGACGGTTCTGCTGATATTATATTGCGAGCTGGTGACCGAGTCCCCCACCTTCACTACAATTTTACAAACCCATGAGCACAATTGACATCCTTCAACGACGAACGGAACTCGTCTTCGTGATGGTTACCGTTGTCCTTTGTTAGATTTTTCGTGCTTGCCACAAAGTTTTCATTCTATATCCTGTCGTGTTTTTTTTACTTCTTGTTTGAGGAAATCTTCGAAACGAATTTGAAACTTCGTTATTCATTTCCTGAGATCGCATTGAAGGAAGTCTACATCCTTCATTTTAGGTGAAATTCACGGTGAGGAATGATTAGAGGAAATTCGGGAATGAATGGGCGGAAAATGTTCGGCGGTTTATGTTACAGAATTTTTCCTCAGAAGGTATATTTTTTATATTTATTTAGCGTCGCTATTTTTACACTACTAATTTGATTAACAACTAATTTTGATTGCAAGGATCTTCTTTCATATCGAATTAATCTCTACGAATTTTCGAAAAGTGTACTGTCCATTAATGGGATGAAAATGGCTGATGAAAAAAAAATCTCGTCCTTGCCCTTCTCTGAAAAGCATATCCGTCAACTTGAAATTGATATGCGAGTCTTCTGGTTATCGAACCCCAAGATCTCGTTACTCGGCTCAAGAGAAGCATGGATCTAGCCACTAGAGGGAACTGGGACGAGTTTAGAAACCGCATATGGATTCCATCATGTGTTGTGCACCAGTGTGAATATACAGGAGAACAAAAAATAATAGGAAAGACGAGAAAAAAAGAATCAACGACGGAAGAACTAGAATGAGACACCTCGTTGAGTAAGTAGAAGAAAAAAAACAACGTGGAAAAAGGAAAATGTTTTAAAAATACAAAACTAGCTTGAAAAGAAGGGTGAACCAACATCTACAGAGAGCCTGTCATTATCTATCTCGTTTTATTGTCTTTGATCGTTGCCCTCTTCGAAAAACCCGTCCTTCCGTTTGTATTACACCGCCGTGCACACGGCACACGACGTTTCACATTCAACCTTCTTCGTCTTTCTTCCTTCCTCTTCTCTCTCTTGATTTTTTCAATTTATTATGGATGAAAGGGGAAAGGGAGATTTTAATGCTCGGTCAACCAAACGATATGCTTGAATAACGCGGGCGTGCGTGCGACAGTGGTAATTGGCCGTTTGTCAAGGAGGATGATCATTCGTGGTGTCCAATTCATTGAATTGAGAAGGTATTTTTTTCGGTATAAAGTTGACTCGAAGATCTATAGAGAATTTTTTGTGGTTTCTTGAAAAGGTTCAACTGTTTAGGTTATGAAATTATTCTCTCCATATATGCAAAGCAATGTCATCCAAATTCGAGTCATGCAGGTAGAAGGACAATGTTTTGACCCTGCTCTCACGTCTAACGGATTTTGACTCACCGATAAAATCTTTCAAGTTCAAACCACAGTATAAAAAGAGGCACAAATAAATAGTGAATCATTCTTATTGTGGGAGTGACTGTCGTAATGTTTCGGGATGAGCGTTGGGAACATTTTTTCCTTCAAATAAGTAGGCTCATGGGTTAATTACGGCAAGAGAAGGTAGGCGACGAATTGAGTTTACGTCCTTTCTAACGGATCCTTAGACTATTCGGTAATAGCACTATGAGGATCGTTTCCGGCGGCATTTGGTCGCTGACTCCAAGAAAGGAATTATAGTTATACACGTTTTAAACCATCAGTTGAGACACGCGTGTGTCTATTAAATAAAAACCTTGTGTGGTTATGGATGGTACTGTAAGTGAAAGAGCGAGAAAGAGAGACTAGTGTGTCGATTCATCGACCTGGAAATCGCTGACGCTCATCACTGTACTTTCATCTATATACACATTTGGTTCGTAATAAAAACACAACACATGAGGTAGAAAAAAATTTAGAAAAAAACAGATTCGAAAATTAGATATTGTGAGTTGGCCTTGATCAAACAGAAATTGCGTGATCTGATGATTCCAAGTGATATCCGGCTAAATTGTGAGAGATATTCGCATACAGCTATTGTTTAAAATGGGTAAGCCTATAATTTTAGTTTATAGTGAAGGCTTTTTCAACTGTATTTTTTAATTGGATTCGGTAGGAGCAGAACATTTTCATATCATCCATTAATTGAAATAATGATCGGATACTGATTTATTTTTCAGGTTACGTCGGAATTGTTATCTATAGATATTCTTTCCACGCATTCAATCTTTCACTAATGCAATTTTTAAAACCGTCATTCGCCCTAATTTATTACGAACAAGATGATCGGTCGCTATTTTATCTGTTTATGTGTCAATAGTCAGTTATTGATTGCATTCATCGATTAAACGGCTTATGTCACAACTAGGTTTGTCTTTTATTTCAAATTTCGAAACAGATATTAGTCAGCGAATCATGAGAATTTCCATTGTCGATAACAATTAAGATCCTTTCCAAGAAGAATCAAATGAAAGCGGTATTAGTGAACAGGGATTCTTTAAAGCTTCGAATCTTTTCTACTGTTCAAATCCCTACTCGCCAATAGATGGATGGAATATCCGCCTATGGTTATATTTGATAGCTGTAGCAAAAAACCGTTATCCACCGTACCCAAAGGCTCCGACCTTTCTTGGGTTTATGGGGACAGTACGAGATATTTCTAAAGACGGCTCTCCTTTCCGATAGAAAAGATATGAAAAACTATGGTGCACAAAGTCAGATCTCAGCATTATGTGGCGTTTTGAAAGAGATCAGAGCACGACTCTCAGCTGCCTCCTATACTGCGTAATTCTCAGGTAATAACGATTTACGCGTCAGTGTTACTGCTAGTGAAGGGTCGAGGTTAATAATCATCTTTGCTTTTCCTCGTTGAGTTGATGTGAAAAATCCATTACATTGAAAGGTTATTATAATGGCGTGAAATATCCCAGAGAATTTCGAACATTTCCATCACATATTATTGAAACAATGATTTTCTATCAATTTTCATAAACGATGCTATTGCGTTAATTGAACAATTGAAAGAGAAAATAGGTAAAGCTTTGTAAAAAATCACAAATTATCTGGTAATGGCGGAACAACTTGTTATTACCGTCAATTGTAATTCCGCAAATTACCCCGAATTCCGGTTTCATATCGTGAAGATAATTGGAAAGATGACTTTGAAAAGAACCGTCTCCACCATGGCGATAATGATCGATAAACTGAGAACGATCGATTCAAACCAATCGATTTAATGTATATGTGACTTTCCCGAAGACGGGCCCATTGGAGTTCACTGCCATATACGTGATGCATATAAGGATTTCGCCCTACTTTTTAGTCTCAAAGTTGAGGAAGACAGAAATAAAGAGTAATAAAAAAGATTTAGCTACACCCACGCACGTGCACATCTCATTTCCCTCATCTCTTTCAACTTAACCCCTTTCATCTTGATTTCTATTGTTCTGCCCATTGACTATCTTATTATTGACATTGCTACTTGGGTGTGCGAAAGATCAGTTAGACGTAGAGCCGTTTGTACACCCGTACTTGGTTACTCCTATTTTCCCCTGCTAGTATTAATTACATTTGACGTCTATGAAAAAGGACATTCAATGGAAATGCATCAACAATTGAAGGAAAGGATATCATTTCAGAATGTGATTAAGTGTCTTATCTGCTGAGCCTAACCCTTAGGGTCTCAGCCAGATGGAAATCGACTGTTGAAACTACATAACATAAGAATTTATATCCATGAGTGCAACATGTACCTACCTACGTACGACAACGAGCCAATGGTTTGCTGTAGCTACAAGCCCAATCGTTGTAACGAGATCGCAATCCTTTAAGAATACTTTCTATTTGGGTGAAAGCATTCATAATAGTACCAGTTGTTGATGTGCAAGCTCAGGATTAATGGAATTCCATCGTATAGATTACTAATCTGTTTGGGTTTGGACGTTGGTGATAGAAATGTAGGAAGTAAGCACGATATAAATCTTCTGGAGTTGAATTTCTAAGTATGCTCATTGCTTTGAATCCATTTATTAATGCTTATTATTATGTTCTGGGGATAAGTGTTAAGTCAGTAGGAATTTACAGTCAAAAGAGAAGCTGCGATAATTCATATCTCCCTCTTATTCTTCAGGGAAAATTATGATCATGAATAGAATCAACGGCCTGGAAATATCATACCGAATGCATTTAAATAGTTTGATTAAATTCATCCTTTTTGTCTCAGAATTGATCAAACATTTTCCTCCTCCTATTACTGATTGTGCAGTCATTTTCGATATCGCTCCCTTTATCAACTCAGGTGAGTTTTAGGTTCGTGAAATCGTCCCACGGAGGATCAGATTCTCGTTTAACAGCTTCCTAACTTGAAGGAGAAATACCCTCCATGCTACATCAGAGCGTTCCGCCTTTCGATACTGCTCTGGTAATCCTGAAGCCGTGATCTTTATCTTTTCTCCCTACTTTTTCTCCCTAGAAACCGTCCTTTAACCAGTAAACCACAGCTGAAATAGCCTTCGAGCCCCTCTTGAAAATTGCCACGGGGGTTCGAGCCATGACTCAGGGACAAAGAGCTCTAATGGATGTGGAAATGACATCGAATAATTTCATTCCATCCTTAGGTCTTTGTAGGTTTCCCAGAAATTTCCTTCTGTAGGGATTCACTCAATGGAAAAACCAGTCCACGTCTAGACTATTTTTTTACTTCTTTTCGGCGTCTTTTTTTCCTATTTTCCTTTTTTTTTCCTACTGGAATAGAGCCTCAGGTGGATGTCAACCTTTCATTCAATATGTAAATTTCATTTTCGTTTTTGTTTTGCATTCATGGGTAGAACATTGTCAAACCAGATTATGTCATCCAATTCGGCACTGATTTCCAACATTAACTATGCGTTCAGGGTCAAGGCCACACCTGTCTCATCATTTCATGATCAGGAGGCAATGTTCGGTGTCGCTGAGTCACGCGACAGGAAGTATATTTTCCATTGCGTCGAATGGCGTTACTTCCGTCCGACCAAATCTGGTACAAGGCTGAGTACGATTGAATCTTCAATTTCCATTGCGTCATCATTTTATTCTTGAAATGTGGCCGAATGCTATTAATTTCATAATCGACTTCATTGTTAATTTCAGATCTTGTTCCCATTATTATGTTAATCATTTCGTTACATCGTCAATTCAAAGAGAGGAAGATCTGAAGACTCGATAAAAATTGGAAGAAGACTTTGAAAACCAAGAGAAAAGTAATTTTATTTTAATGCCTTTTTTTCAGAAAAAGTCTTGTGTACTAAAATTCTTTTTTGTAGTTACTTGTGACGTACAAGAATACCCAACTATCTATGAACTTTTTCCAACAACTATTCGCTTTTATTGCTATAGTATCAGCTGGGGCTCCACGAATGTTTTCAGTTGAATGCGCCTTTGTAATTCCTTTAAATTGTACGTTGGCAACTATCGTACTAGCTGTCCATACTGATTCGTTTGTTTTTGGCATCGGCTTCATCCATCAATATATAGGAAGGTAATCCTATTTGTCATCGGTTTTCTCCGCTGCAGTAAGCCATATACTGATAAGGAATTCGGTAACTCGATATGGGATTCTCTCCAAAAAGTTTGAGGAAGCGGCAAAGTTCTGAGGGGTCAATGACTCGAATATTGGACAGAAATGGGACAATAACCCATGGAAGTTTTTGGAAGGGAGGAAAAACTTGGCAACTTCTAGAAAATGTGATAGAATGAGTTGGAACAATTGCCAATTGGGGAACATTAATGTGATTACTTGTGACAAGATTGTTTCCATATTACCCAGAAACAGAATATTGCCAAGGCGGAAGAGAAAAAAGTAATTAATAAAGAGGAGGCTACAAAATTGAGAAGAATACTCAAAGCGAAGAATGAAAATTATTTTTTAGAAAACTGCGAAATCACGCACCCCTCTGCATTTCTGTCGGGGGTGAAAATAATAATAAT